>PVKU01006931.1:8013-95392 GCA_004027475.1 Anoura caudifer
AAAAAAAAAAAAAAAAAAAAAAAAAAAAAAAAAAAAAAAAAAAAAAAAAAAAAAAAAAAAAAAAAAAAAAAAAAAAAAAAAAAAAAAAAAAAAAAAAAAAAAAAAAAAAAAAAAAAAAAAAAAAAAAAAAAAAAAAAAAAAAAAAAAAAAAAAAAAAAAAAAAAAAAAAAAAAAAAAAAAAAAAAAGAAAGAAAAGAAACTAGATTGCCAACTTACACCATATAACAGAATAAACTCAAAATGGATAAAAGACTTAAGTATAAATCATGGTACAATGAAAGTCCTAACAGAAAATATACGCAGTAAAATTTCAGATATCCCATGTAGCAATATTCTTGCCTATATATCTCCTACAGCAAGGAAAATAAAGGAAAAAATAAACAAATGGGACTACATCAAATTAAAAAGCTTCTGCACAGCTGAAGATGTTGGAAAGGAAACCAGCTGTGTGGGAGAACATATTTAGCAATGGTACATTGGACAAGGTTTTAATCTCCAAAGGATATAAAGAATTCATTCAACTTAACACCAGGAAGACAAATAATCCAATTAAAAAATGGGCAAAGCACCTGAATAGACACTTCTCCAAGGTGGACTTACTTATGGCCCACTGACATATGAAAGGATGCTCAAGATTACTAGCCATTAGACAGGTGCAAATTAAAACTACAATGAAATATCACCTCACACATCTCAGAATGGCTATCATTAATAAATCAACAAACAAGTGCTGGCAAGGATGTGGAGAAAAGGAAACCTTAGTGCACTGTTGGTGGGAATGCAGACTGGCATAGCCACTGTGGAAAATAGTATGAAATTTTCTCCAAAAATTAAAAATGGAGCTGCCTTTTGACTGAGAGGTTCCATTGCTGGGAATGTACCCTAAGAATCTCAACACACCAATTCAAAAGAACTTATGTACCCATATGTTTATAGCAGTGCTATTTATAGTAGCTAAGATTTGGAAACAACCTAAGTGCCCACCAGTAAATGAATGAATTAAAAAACTGTGGTACATTTACACAATGGAATATTGTGCAGCAGAAAGAAAGAAGAAGGAATTCCTACCCTTTACAACAGCTTGGATGGAACTGGAGACTATTATGCTAAGTGAAATAAGCCAGTCAGTGAAAGACAAATACCATATAATCTCACTTATAAGAGGAATCTAATGAACACAATAAACTAATGAGCAAAACAAAACCAAAGACATGGAAACATTGAGCAGACTGACAGCTGCCAGAGGAAAGAGGGGAGTGGGGCACAGTGGAAAGAAGGACAAGTGATTAGCAAAGAATACGTATGAATGACCCATGGACATGGATTGACTGTAGGAGCAGGGGGTAGGTTGAGCAGAGGAGGGCAAAGGGAAAAACAGACAATTGTAATAGAACAAACAAGAATTAAAAAAAGAAAAAAGAAACTGGGGTAATGTACAAATGTTAGTTATGACTTTAGTAATCATTATCAGCTCATTCAGTTGTTTATTTGTATAGAGCTGTAGATCATAAACGAAAACTAAAGCTTATGAAATAGTAAGCCATCCAATCAGAAAAGCCACAAAAAAAGGACTTCCAATTTTGAATCCCTTCTTGGTCTATTAATAAGACCCTCACAATTCACTTAGGGGCCCTAGGCCACCTGTTAAGAATCTCTGCTCCAAAGGAGATGGACATCCAAACTCATATCCAGAAACCTTTTCCTGTTGCTCTGACTGGGCAGAGAAAGAGGAAGTGACACTTCTTAATTATAGTTCTCATTATGGATGAATGCTTCATTGGCCTAAGGATTTAGCCTTATCAAAAAAACTAATTACCTCCTTGCATTGGAGAGGTAGTACTGCTTCAAATAAAGCCTGGCAAAATAAGAATAAAAATTGTTCCATAATATAATCCTTATGCACTTACTTCAAATGAAGTACCTATCTCTTAAAATTTTAACTTCAGTCTTCTTACTCTTCTTTCTTCTTGCTCTCCCTCAATTTACACACACATACCACACATGCACACATTAGTGTATATAGAGTATATTATATATACTGTGTATGTATGTGTATGTGCATATGTATAGTTTAAAAATTATTAATAACTCCAATCTTTTCTCTCCTTTATTTTCCTTCTAGTCCTCATTTTTATGGGTCTGCACTTCTTTACCACCTAACCTAGCTTTCTTTGCCATTCTTTTACTCCATAGTCATTCTATCCCACCAGGTGGCAAAATTCACAACCATGAATTAATTTAAATATCTAATCTCCAGGTCTGCCCCTGGGCTATTGATCAGTACTGGTGAAAAAAAGCACAAATGCACAGACCAGAACCACTAGGTATTTGCAGTATTTAACTTCAACTTAGCTCTCAAAACTGCTGTGAAATCTCTGTCTTAATTTGGGTTTTCTCAAAGTACCCATGACAGAAATTTTTGCATAAGGATTTGTTGAAGGAGTACACTCAGGAAAATGGGAAAAAGAAAAGCATGAGAGGGTGGGGTGGGAGGAGGGAAACTAAGCAAAATTGTGGTCTTTGCTGGAAAGTAGCTTTTGCCTATTCCATGGAAGCTCTTGGCAGGCCTTTTGAACTCCGATGCCAGCTAGTTCCCCTCATCTAAGGGTTGAAAGTAGGGCTTAGGGAAGTGAAGATTTCAACACCCAGAAGAAGCAGGTCTCAACCCCCAGAAGGGGACAGCCATGGCCATCAGCTGCCAATTGCACAGTAGCACCAGCACAGGAAAAGATCTGGGCAGGAAACCAACCACAAGCTCTACGCCTTTTCTGTTTCTATAATAAGCTTTCTCTGTTATTCTTCACACAAGCATTCTAAACCTCCTTTTTTTTCTTCCTTCTGACCCTATCAATCCCTCATCACTATTAGCAGAAGACCTTGCCTTGTTTTCTCAGAAAACCTGGAAGCCCAGTGTGAAGCCTACAATGGCTTCCCATTGCTTTTAGAAAACTGTCTAAATTTCTTAATGCTGTTTAAAAGCCCAGAATGAGAAAATCTTTGGTTAAGTTTCTAGCTACCACCCTGGTTATGTGTATCTACTGCTCTAAGCCACACCAAACCTCCTTCAGTGCCTTGAAAGCATACAGATTCTGACCACCAGCCATCCTCTGCCCAAATTTTTTTATTTAAAATTTTATTAAATTATCAGGCATTACTGTGTTTTCATGATATTTTTCAATTAATTCCCCAAAAGTTGAAATTAATCAATGATCATAATCATGGATTTTTCATCCTGAATTCTTTATATTGATTTATCTTTCAGTTAGCTTAATTGTGAAATCCAGTAAGATTTTTAAAAAAGGAACCAAGTGCTATATCCTTGCTTGCTTGAGACGATCTACTGGTTGACATAATTCTTCATACATACTTGCAAAATAATTAAATTCTTGGTTCAAACTTACTTTGCCTCAGAACTTAATAAACATTATCTATGATCTGAAATTGATTGTTGCTACCTAAATATATAAGGTATACCTGGCATTCACTACTTGTATGTGTACTGCATTTTTAAAACCTTAGGTACAAATATGAATGTATATTTTAGAAAATTACAGTAATTTACCAGCATTCACCTTGATGTTTATTATTTAACATCAGATTTTCTGAGACCCAATGTTTTTACTTATAAATTCAAGCCTAATAATTTTAGAAAAGTTTTCTTCTATTTTATTTATTGGTATGTTTTCCTCTTTAGAAACATTAGTTATTCAAATGTGAGCTTTACCTTGTCAGTCTTTCACACATATCATCTTCTGTATACTCTTTTTAATACTCCATTCATACATTTCTTTCAAATCTATCTTCTTTCTTGATTTTTAAAAATCATGTTTTACTATTTTCTGTTGCTTTATTGTGGCTTTTCTATCCTTAATACTTTTTCCTTTTTTTTTTTCCTTTTCAAGTCCTTCTGATTTCTATTTCATGTTCATTTTGTCTCAGTCTTTAATTTCTTTTGAAAAATATAATATGTAGTTTTAAAGATTTTTTTAGAAAATGTTTTCTAGATTTTTGAAATTAAAAAAATATGATAAACTTTACTTCTGATGATGATGATACTTTTCCTTTTTGTATATAATTATTTATGGTGATTTTTAGTGGGATACAAGAGCAGGAGAGTGGGTTAAAAATATTTTTACTCTGGCATATTTCAACAGATGATCTTGAGATTTAATTTTTATAGATTTTAAAGTTTTCTGCAAGAAAAGCAGCCAATTTCAACTGGGATAAATACAACGTGGAACTCTCAAAGATATAATCAAAAGATATTGATGGACATATAAAAATAATAAATCTGAAATGAACAGAAGAATCTGAGCTAAGAATTTCGGCAGTTCCTCGGGCAAAGGGAACTGTACATAAGTAACAGCAAGTCTTTGATGCAAATAATTATGAGTTACCTCAAAGCAAAATGGATATATCCAGGTAATCTTTTAGTTGTCTTCATAGAGTACCAATTAAAGAGATCCTTCCAGATCATGTTACTGATAGATACCTGTGCCAGATAGGTTCTATGAGTCCTTTGAAATCAAGTTCTGGTGCTCAAAGTGGGCAAGCAGAGAAACAGCCTTATTTATAGAAATGCTTTAAAAAGGCTCTAACTTATGAACATTATCTATAGTCTGAAATTGATTGTTGCTACTGAAATGTATAAACACATAAACTGGAAATGCTAAGTTGTTAATAGTTCTCTCAGCTCTTGAAATGAAGTTTCAGCAATTTCATCTTATTTTTGGCATCCCAGTTATGCTCATAAGCATGAAACAACCAGGCTGTGACTATATACTTAGCAGCAGAAAAGTTATAAAACCCATCTAAGTTGTGACACTTAACTTCAGGTCAAACCAATCAACCATAGCCCATTATAGAAAGCACAGTTAACATTCTCTCAGAAGAATCAGTCATTTTGATTCCTATGTGGAAGACAACTCATCAGTCATAACAAATTTGTCATCAGAATGGTTCTGGAAAGATTCTGGCACTACCAAGAGAGACACTATCTATATATTCAAATATAGGACAATATTTGGTGTAATAATGCTGATACATATTATCAAAAAGAATGTAGGTAGCAGGTCTGATTTATGGATAGGCATTTGGAAAAGGAGCCCCTCTGAACATGAATGTACCGAGTCTTAACTTAGTATGCCATTCCAAATTCCATGGCAAACACTGTCATTGTGTAGGCCCACTTTCAAATAGGTTCTGAGAGCCCTGGCTGTGTAGCTCAGTTGGTTAGAGCATTGTCCCAATACTCCAAGGTTGTGGGTTCGATCCCCAGTCAGGGCATATGCAAGAATCAACCAATGAATACATAAATTAGTGGAACAACAAACTGATATTTCTCCCTCTCTCCCTTCCTCTCACTCTAGCATCAATCAATAAATAAAAAATGATTAAACAAAATGCAAAGTAGGAATACAAAGTAGGTTATAAGATAGTCTGACCTAGCTTTCAAAAACAAGGTACCAATTCAAAAAAATGGGTAATATAAAGTGTGAATATGGGTAAATTAGATTATACATTTCTAATATTGCATTAGAATGAAGGGGTTGATATATTAAAAACAGCCATTAATACATGTTTAAATGGTGATACAGAAATGTTATTACCAAACTGAGATTTTCAGACTTGAAATTTAGTATAACTAAGTAATCAGAAGAGATTAAAAATAACTTCCTCACTTGTGATTTTATTTAATCTGAAGCTACATCTGTTTCACAATTAAAATTGTCTTTCACAGCACATTCTCCACACTTAGGGGGAGAATGCGACACTGAGTTAGGGGGTATGCCTATGGCAGTTGCCACACAAATGAATCTTCATAACTTTCTCGGATAATTATCAACATATCTGATTCATTTAGGAATGTATTCTTTATAGAAGTCAGTGGAAATTTTTCTTGTGAAGAAATGAGACAATTTCCCTTAACTTCAACATTCCAATGGTTTTTTTATACTACTTTCACAATGTATTATCTTTCCCTCCTCTTATAGTATCAAATTATACTAGTATGACTACATTTTCATGAATAATATAAAATACTGATGCATGTCATTCATATGATTTAATAACACTAAACTCCTTTTGGTATGCAATCTTGGGAATTCATTAAGCTGCAAGACATTTTAGGAAATATTCTTTTAAATTATTTATAAACTTTACATACCCTTGGGGCAAAATAAAGGAGAAAAGAAATATCTAGTTAAAAATATAAAAGATGGATAGTTATTCATATCTCAAAATTGCCCCATTTAGGGATAATTTAATCAACTCAAATAAATGTTCTATAATTTTGCTTTCATTAATGAAATGACTAAGTTGGATACAGCATGCAGAATGCACATGCTTCATTGTGATGAGAGTTCTTTTCAGACAGAATGCTGAAGCTTCTCTGAGCTTGAAAAGAAACATTCTTAGGGAGATTGTGTCTGTGATTAAAACAGGTCTTTATTAATTTGACAGTGACAAGAACATTTTTCATTTTCTCACTTAATGTTTTCTTTTTGCACTTTTTGTCACTTTTGTTGGCACAGATGGCAAATAGAGTCTCAGAGTCAAAAGGGAAGTAATTTATAACAGGTGACAAAATGATTAGTGATTCAGCAAAGACCTACACTAAGGTCATTCCAGCTTTTCATCTACTGTGCTTTCTACCATTGGTGGACATTAGTTCATTTGTTTGTTTGCTCATTCATTCATTCATTCATTCAGCACCTGGTTTGGCACAGTGACAGGTTCAGGAAATGAATAGTGGCCTGGAGCTTCATGCTGTGGTCACGATATCATGGTAAATGTAATAGTGATACAATTTTCACATAATGATAGAGTGTGACAAGTAAGATAACGACAAGAAGTTATTATTTCAGTGGTGAGCAGCAGTAGTGAAATGTTGATAACAACGTCATTTCTAGGAGCATTCCTGCATTGGTTACAGTGAAACCCCTTAAGAGTTTCAGTAAAATCCTCATTTTGGTGGACTTTTCTCTATTAGTTTAGTTACCATGGGTGCACTGGATGAGCTCCAGTGTTAAATACTGATTTTGTGCAAAATAAGCACTATTTTTGTAGAATTTCTGTTCTTCATATCTGAATGCATGTGACTTCAGAAATTTTTTGATGATCCTACTACCCTAAGAACTTACTTTTTTAATATTACATTAGAATGAAGGCATTCCTCAATGTTTAGAATGCAGAGGAAAAATAAAACTAGAATTATTTTATAATCTACTTAAAAACAATTATTGATGGCATTAAAAGTATGCAGTGTCAGTCTCCAAAGGACTTGAGAGTTTCTGATGGTAAGAACGAGTAAGGACCTAGTTGATCATAAAGTGTCCTGTGAGGGTGACAGAGGTAGAGGTCAGGAGAGCACACGCTGGAGCCTGACTACATTCTGACCCTGATTTTGACCCTTAAGTAGTTGAGGGGGCATATTACACCCCACCTGTGTGCAATGGGGATAACAATAGCACCTGCCTTCTAAGCTTGTGAGAATTAAATGAATTTCTATGTAAAGAGCTCAGAATAGTCTGGCATAGAAGGAGCACTTTTGGCACATTTAGCCATGTTTACGGTAAAGTTTATATTGTGTCAAGGTTTTTGATACACTAATGCACATTGTGAATAATCGAGAAGGTGAAGTGCTGTGGAATTTCCCCACATTATTTGGCCTTTTGCTGAGGAGCATCGTTTAAGACTAATGAATGTTCCCTTGGGGTATATGCTTGGGAAATACAAGGCATTTAAATATGTTTTGCATAAGTTACAGAGAGTCACATTTATCAGAGGATCTTGACTTAACAGTTTTTGCTTTATTTCCAAGATTCTAGATTTGGTTGAATAATTAAGGTGATTGATATAACAATATCTTTGTAACACAATAGTGTTAATGATGATGATAATGATAACTAAAATAGTTTAGTGCCTCTCTGTGCCAAATACTGTGATGAGTATGGAATGTGTGCTATCTCATTCACTCCTTACAGAAACTCTACGAGTTTTATTCAGAATGAAGAAGCTGAGGCTTAGAAGATTAAATAATTTGTTCAAGTTCACAAGTTGCAGAATCATGGTGTGAATGCATTTCTATCTGGTTCCAAAGCCCATATCTCCAACCACAGAGTGGAACTGTCCCCTGGATTTTGATAATAATACCCATGATTTGGGTGGCTAAGAGCAACATACATTAAAGAGCTTTGAAAACTCTTTAGAGCACAGAATGAAGATGGGGTATTAATAGTATTAAATTATGCTTATGATATTTTAGTTTAATTCGGGGATTAAAACAGTATACTATTTATGTGCTAGTTGTTTTGAAAGGTCCCCAAAATAAATAGTAGAAGATATAAAACCAATGAAGATTCAAAATATAAAAATGTATTTTTTTTCTGGGAGAACAACCAAATCAAGTGTGGTTTGACTAATTTTGATAAGAAAGATCTAATCTTTTATAGAAAATTTTCTATGCAGAACATGTAAAACAATTATCCTTTTAAGAAATATGGAGAAAAACTTGACATACATATCAGGGTACCATGTAGCAGAGAAACGGTATAAAAATGTCTAGTAATTTGAAAATGACTTTTAAGTAAATACTAAAATTACTTAATATTAAACCAAAAATATACAAATTCATTGTCAACATCCAAATGTAGAATGTTGTTACTGTTTATTATCATATTTTTAAATTTTAGAAAATAAGGTCATTTCAATCCATATTGAACTGCAATTGTCTTGAAAAAAATCATATTTTTTTTAACATCATAATTAAAATAATTTTTGAAATTATTTTTATTTGTAATATGTACATGTCATCATATTGACCTTAAGTTGTTTCCTCTGTTCTTTGTACTCTCCGAGGTTTTACTTTTAATTTTGACTGTGTAATCTTACAGTAGCACAGTTCTCCCGAATGCCACATGCAGACCTAAATCTGCCAGAGCTCCTTTGCATAATGAGCACATGTGAACCTTTTCCTGCAAGTACAGCAGATAAATAACCAGGTACTGTGGTGACAGGTGCAATGCAAATACACAGATGGAGAAACTGAAAGACTTCATTAACACCATATAATCTCACTAATGGTTCACTCTTTAAGGGGTGGGGAGATCTTTCTTCAGGGATAAAAGGAAAGAAAGCAGTGGAAGCAAATCTGCATAAAGAAATCACTGTTTCCCCAGCTATTTGAAGCCAAGAGCCACAAAAGCTCTGTATCTGTCCATTTTTATCTTGCAATATTGTCCTTGGAATATAGTTGCTTTTTTCCCTGGTCTTTTCAGAAAAAGTCTTGTGTCATTTCTCTTTCCCTTTACATGCATCCCTGGTGAGTCAGTCAACTCACACAAATGTCACTTAACTTCAAACATCACTTATGTGCTTTGCAGCCAACACCTCCCTCCTGATCTCCAGATCCCCATTGGGTATCCGATGCAATGATGAACACTTGTCATATGTCAGGCAATATGCTAAGCACTTTGTAGACATTATCCCATATAATCTATCAAGAAATCTCTGAGGATTAGTAAAACTAACCCCATTTAATATTTGAGAATAGGGAGATTTTCTTTAGCAATCTGAAAACTCACACAGATGTAATCCCTTCCACATGGCATTAGTTCAAATAGTTTGATAGTTTGTATATGTACTACTTCTCTTTGTCCTGTTCTCTTTTTCCACTTTTTCACCGACATAACCACAAACTCAACATCCTGGATGAACATGTGTGAGCTGTCAATGTACCATGTGCCCCAACTGACCTGTCCACCATTTTCCACATGTGCCCTGACCAACAAAGTATAGTCCATCTAAAAGTCACCAATCTGAGAAGACTGCATACTGTATGACTCCAACCATATGACATTCTAGAAAAGGCAAAACGATGGAGGCAATAAAGAATAAAATTGAATCAAACATCTCGTGTTTTTATTGAAACCATGATACACTACTGTTTTCAACACAACAGGCATGAAGGGCAATCATAAAGTAAAACTGCTAATTGCTATTTTTGGCAAAAAATGGGAAGCACTGCCTTATAAATGCTCTTCTATTCTGAAGAATGAATTTATATGCATACATTTTTATGTATATATTTGCATATATATAAATCTCCCTTCCAATCTTCCATCTTAGACAAATAATAATTGAATGATAATAAAGGTAAAAGGTAAATCTTCTCTTCAGAATATATATATATATTTGTATTTATGTTTATATCTCTCTTGAACAGAAACCTATTTGTCAGTGGTATGCTTTTTTTATTTGTGTTTTATTTTTTCTCAAAAGTGGAAAAGAACTGCTGGTCAATGAATTGTTCTTTTTTCTGGTTTGTGTTTAGAAGGGAAAAGAATCTAAAAATTAAATATAAGAGTAATTGAAGTTATAACTTTGTCTTTAACTTAAAAGCTACTGATTGATAATAGATATTCAGTTTGATGATAAAGCATGCAAAGTACTTCTGCATTTTTATATAGTGAAATTATAATGAAGAGTGTTTTTATATTTTATTAATAGAAATAGAAACTGCTTTCTACTTTCACCAATTTGCCATATTTTAAAAATATATACTAAATTGATTATTAAGATTTTAGAGATATGACAAGGTAACTTTTGAACTTGATGAATATAAAACATTTCATTAGGAGTTGCATAATAACCCACAGAGTGGATAAAAACAATTATATGCTGAATGTTTGCCTTCTTGTGATAACTAGTTGCGCTTTGGTGAGCAGATAGTTCTGAACAAAAGGTAGTATCAACACTGTTATGGCTCATTTTTCTTTTTAGTCACATCTATGAGAATTCTAAAAATGAAGTCTTTAGATTAATTATAAATGCAGAGGCCAAATATTTAAAAGCTCTTAAGAACAAAGTTATTTTCAATATTCCACACTTACACATTTTAGGAAATATATTGATATGAGACATATTCCACTAATTTAATATTCCTCTATTTTCCTGTTAAGTGAGCCCTGTGAGCAGTAGAGATAGACTAATTAAGTGTACAATGAATTCCATAAAACTTAATTGAATACTTTATTTTCATGTGTTTATTTTCTGTTACTCAAATGCTTTTCCGCCATGCTGTGTACAAATATTTTAAAGCTAATATTTCAAAGAATAAGCAAAGACTTTAGGGCCAATCAGTGCTTTCAAATTCCCTATAGGATTTGGGCATGGCCTTTAGATTTTGAAAAGGAGAATGTTTTACATTTTTAAGCTGACAATGTAAACACGTAAGTATATTTAAACAAGACAGGCATTTAGAAGAGCCACAATTATCTTGGTAAATGCAGAAATAATGACTGCTGCAGATTTTGCCAACAATGACTTTTCACAAATGGACATCCACTTGGTTGCTCCTTAGGTCATCTGATTTTGCCTTAAATTCTCTAATGTTTTCAGAGAGACAACATGAAATTTGATACTCAACCTCTAAACACAGCTGGCATTCACTCTACCTAGTATTTTGACCTGGCACCATGTGATTATATATCTACTTGTTCAAATAAATTATTCAGAAACTCCCAGACTTGTCTGAGCATTGGTTGGCTAGCACTAAGGTTTATTGGCATATTAACAGAAAGAATCTGAGCATATGAATCTGTGAAACGAAGTAACTCAGATTTTATTCTGAAACTGCCCTTCAGCTTCGCATGTTCCTCAGTTTTAACAATTAGAAGATTTCTATACTTAAACTCTTATTTATTACATCTGGAGCCTGTTATTTTAAACTGATGGCTAGTTATTTTGAAAATTCTAAAGGGGTCTTTTTGCTGTTGATGACATACTGGTGCACCAAATACTATCATTTAAATTACCAATACATGGTTGAGACAGAATACCATGTGCCGCACCAATGCACACACACTTCACAGCTTCCTACCTTCTTTCTTTTTTCTTTCATTTGTCTTACTATTTTTTCAATTATACTTGATACTTAATATTATATTAGTTTCAGGTGTACAGCATAGAGGTTAGACATTTACATCATTTACAAAGTGATTCCCCAATATGTCTAGTATCCACCTGGCACCATACAGTTATTACAAAATTATTGACTATATTCCCTTATGTTGTACTTTATAACCCTGTGACTATTTTGTAACTGTCAACGTGCACTTCTTAATTCTTTCACCTTCTCTCCCAGCCCCCAAATCTACCTCCTTTTTGGCAACTATAATTTTGTTCTCTGCATCTGAGTCTGTCTCTGTAGTACATATATACAATGAAATATTACTTTGCCATGAAAAATAAAATCTGCCCTGGCTGCTGTGACTCAATGGATTGAGCACTGGCCTGCAAACCAAAAGGTCGCAGGTTTGATTCCCAGTCAGGGCACATGCCTGGGTTGTGGGCCAGGTCCCCAGTTGGGGGCATGTGAGAGGCAACCTCTTGCATATTAATGTTTCTCTCCTCTTTCTCTCTCTGTTGCCCTTTCTCTAAAAGTAAACAAATACAATCTTTAAAAAAATAAAATCTTTCTATTTGTGACAATATGGATGGATCTAGAAGGTATTAAACTAAATGAAATAAATCAGACAAAGACAAATATTTCACTGATATGTGGAATCTAAAAAATGAGCCAACAAAATAGAAATGGACTCATAGATATCCTCTTATTTCTTTCTTTCTCTGCATCTCTTCGTTCTTTCTAACAAACTTTCCATCTACCATTCTTCTTCTCATTCCCTCTTCCAATATTTCTCTCTTTTACCATCTTTTCAGTCATCTTTCTTTCCACCTATCATTCCTATATTCAATACATATTTATGCATTTACCCTTTGCTAAGAGATGGGCATATTATTTGTGCTACATCACTTAATAAAAGCCATTCATTTGGTTTGCATTTGAGTGAATAGTATAAATGACTGAGGAGACATTAATAATGTGAAAAAATAGCCCTGGCTGCTGTGGCTCCATGGATTGAGTGCCAGCCTATGAACCAAAGGGTCACAGGTTCGATTCCCAGTCAGGGCATATGCCTGGGTTACAGGCCAAGTCCCCACTTGGGGGTGTGCGAGAGGCAACGCACATTGATGTTTCTCTCCCTGTCTTTCTCCATCCTTTCCCCTCTTTCTAAAAATAATTAAATAAAAATCTTTAAAAAACTTTAAAAAATAAGAATTGGATTTGAGACACTTTGTATTGGGTCATCTGTTGCTTGTTTGGAAGAATCATATTTATTCAGTTTTTCTGCATTTTCATACTTTGTATTTATGTAACATTCATTTAAAAATTAACCAGTTTAGAGTACAATAAATTTATGTTTCTGGCACAGCCTAAAACAAAGATTTTACTTAATTTTGGATTTAGAGCTTTTCATAATCTCAATGAAGCAAAATAATATAAAACAAAAAAATAAATGATTGTAATGTACAATTAATCGATTATACTGTCAGGTGTGGTTTGAATCTGATTCTCAAGCATTTATGATTCAAATCTTTGAAGAAAAAATCTTTTTGGCATAAGCTTCCCAATAGTCAAATTATTTTTGCTTAAAAGGTTTTTGTTTGTGTGAATACATTGGGTTTAAATGAAATGTGTGACTTCATGGTGCAGTGAGTATCCATGGTATACTTTTCTTTAAAAATCACCTTGGAAAAAATTTACTTGAACAAACCCTATATCATAGTGCCTGGTCTACATGATTTATATGGATTCATAATTCACTTATTCTCACTCACTAATTTTTACTGTATCCCTCTGCTCATTTTTTGTTCTAAATCTAAAAAGAAGACTATGCTTATTAGACAAAAACCAGCATACAAAATATTGAATTATGAAAACCAAGAGTGAAAGTGGCAAAAGATGGATAAAATATTGAAATCAAATAGCAGAATTAAGGCATAAAAATAAAGATAATGGGAAATATATCATTATATTGAGATAAATTTCAAGTTCTCTCGAGCTAAGGAAACCCTGGAAACAGGACTTTAAAATATAGCACCAGCAATAACGATAAGAAAAAAACCTCAAGGCATTTTAATATTAGAAATTTCTTGCCAGATCTAGGGGAATTGTAATAGATATATTCAAATTATTATATATTCTACTAAATCTGAAGAAAATGCCTCTGATTTCAATACCTGATTTATTAGGAACAAATCAATGGCCATAATTTTAGCAGAAATATTGTTCCAAAATGTAATTAAAAATCCTTACCAAACTGTTTATTAAATGAATGGATTCCAAAACATGCAAAGTCCAAATCTTCCTTGAATATTTGCATAAAATTGCAAAGCTGTAGCATGGAGACTATATTCAAAGTTGCAGCATGCAGGGATGAAGGAGCAAAACTTCTCTTGCCTTGAGGCAGCATGGTTCCTAAAAATGCTGTTTTCTGTGGGCTGAAGGCAGGATTTCAAACATAACAGGAGCACATTCTGCTATTATTTAGCATACAAAAAGTGAAGTTTGGCTAAAGGTTTCTATGACTTTACTAAAATTGAGATATAAGTGTATTTAAAATCAGAGATAGAGTCAATAAAGCATAGAATATTAAGAGGGCTATGGCTAGGGTTAAATGGCTGCTTATTTTAAAAAGTTATCTGGGGCCCACTTTGGAAGAAAACGGCTGGGACCTGGTGCAATGTATCCTTGTACTTGAGGTCTGCTTTGAGAGAGTGGGGCTGTGTCCAAAGAGATGCATGGAGAAGGGTTGCTGGAAGCCCAGGTGAGGATGGCTGGGAAGGCTGTCCCCTGAAAGCAGGAGGGAGGGCAACAAGGCATTTGCAAAATTATAGTGTCTGCTGAAAGCTGAATGTGACAGACAGAAAGGATTGTGGGAGAAATATATACAAGAAATAAGAAGTTAAGAAAAGATTTTACAAATTAAAGGTAGTAATATTTAAAGAAGTTTTAAAGTTCCTGAGCTGGTATGTTAGAAAAACCATTCCAGATAAAGATAGTTGCAAAAAGCTTTGTCTTCACCACCTTCTTCTGGATTTGTTCTAATCAGAGAAACCTGAGGCCTTGTACATAAACACAGTGACTTTCTGTGAGAAGTATAGATGTCTGCTAACTGTACGGCTTTCACAGAAAATTGAACATGTGAGAGTAGATGCTACTCTGCAAGGCCCTGTCGTGTAAGGGGGGTAGCAAAGATATAAGAACGGCATTCAGGGAAACTGCCTTTGGCAGATGGAGGTAGTCCAACATGGAGAAAGTGATGAGTTAGAGAAACTGAAAGTAAACAAGAAAAGATTTTTGCTCGGGGAGCAAAAAAGAATAAAGATTGCCATTATTTTTTTGTGTCTACTCTGTGCAGAATAAGTAGTATTTTAGCAACTATTGTATTCCTGCATATAACAAAATACCTAGATTCTAAAAAGAGTTAAATAAATGTTTGCTAGAGAATAAGAAGGAAATAAAGGAAGAAAGAAAGAAGAAAGAAGGAAATAAAGCAAGGAGCAAAGGTAGGCAAGTGTGGGGGCAGGAAGTGCAGAAACAGATGAAGCAAGGTGAGTTAATCTACTAGTGTCTCATTTAATGTCAAATGAGAATTGTGGAATTTATGAGAGATGAATTAAGTAAAGTCCTTACTGCAGTATCTGCTTTAATGGAAGCATTCAAGAAATGGCAAAATTCATTATCATCATCATCATCATCATCATCATTTTAAACAAGGGGTAAAATGTCAGAAATGCTTTGGTTTGCCATGACCTACTAGTATGTTTTAATAATCCTCCTACTCCCATTTCAGTCTGCTTCAGTTTAGCTTCTAATCAACCACTGGCACTCCAAGAATCCACTTTTATCACATTTACTAACTTCTTAGTTGCAAAATCCAGTGGGAAATTTTACATTTACATCTTGCCTGCTTCACTGATCACTTATCATTGTTCCTGAATTCTTACTTCTGGAAGCCCTCCAGCTCTGGCTTTTGTGTCAACACCCCCATCTGTATTCCTCCTATGCCTTCAGCCATCACTAAGTCTCCTTCCTGAACTTCTTGTTCTGGCCCCACAACTTGAGGGGTGCAATTCTCCAGAGCTCAAGAACAAGAAAATTCAAAAATTTAATTTATATTCTTAAAATTTAGTTAATTTTAAGAATAGAGAAAATGAATATAATAGCCTACATTAGTCTGCAGACCAGATTCTAGAAAAAGTTATTTTGCATATGTTAATGGCCCATGCAGACTGCAGAGCATATACTTCTATACTGGATCAAATATATTTTTCACAAAATAAAATGATAAGAATTTGATTTCTTCACAAGTGATATGTCAAAGAAATGGAAGCCCTCAATCAGGTATAGTCAGTCATCCTGGATGGTACTTGAACTTTTCAAATAACCATACCATCCTTTACAATTTTCAGAAATACTTGATGATGAGCTAGAGGCCAGTATGTATCTTTTATTCTAAGAGTTTTAATCCCATTACTATTAACCCTCAGGAATAGTTTTATAAATTCTGTAATACTTTCACAGTGTATATTATAACTTTGCTTTTATGGTCAGTTTTCTCTATGCTATTATAGAATACTAATTAGAAAAATTACCTGATATAACATATCCAAAATGATTATAGTTAACCTGGGGAAAACATAAGAAATTCATCAAATAAATATATTTTCAGTGTCCTCACTGTTGATCCAATGAAGTTCAACAAATCTAGGCTTCAAATGCATACACATATGGCATTAGCGAACTAACCCAATTTGTACTGACATGAGCAGGTGTCTGTAGGTAGGTCATTGAAAGTCATCATAAACCAGGGCAGGTTTTCTAACTTATGAGTCTTAGTTTGTAGATACTTGTATCACATGATGGCCATAGGCACACATAGACATACATATAGATGGGGGATTTGTGCCATGCTCTGAACTACAGCACATGAGGTTCACCTTGGACAATGTGGTTTATCAAGCTGTTAACAGATGCATTTCATTATGAGAAATTCTTAGGGTATTATCTGGTGATGCTGCTGCTTCAAACATAATAGGGGTCCCATATGGCATGAATATGGAGATAATTATGAAAAAAATGTAGACTCTCATAGGAAAAAAACCTTCTAAGTAACACTGCTCCAATCTAGAAAATTTGAGGTTACTTCCAGACTACCAGGGCCTGAGAAATATAGTTTGTTTTTTGAAAGAGAAATCAAATAACATCTTATGCAAAGAGCCTTAAACACAAGGCATAAAATGAAAAAAAAAAAAGAGTATGTCATCCCTTGGTTATGATTTCTCTGCTTAACTTTCACTGTGTAAACGATAGCCAGCTCCATGATCACGCAATGGCATCTTCAAACCACACCCACCACACCACCTCCTCCTTCAGAGTCTCTCTCACTTCAAGTTCCTCACCTCTGGTGTGGTCTACTGCCATTATTTCTGTTCCCACAGAGTCTACACAATCAGCCATAAAATTATAAATACAGTTTTAGATAGGTGAACTTTGAGCACAAAGTATTTAAACTGCTATCTCTTACAGGATTAACTTCTAAGTATTCTGACCTGTTTTATGACCCATACTAATCTTGCTTCAACATTTTCTCTTAACCTCCTCTTTACTACTGAAAGCCTCAGACCAAGTGAAATGGAATTGGATAATGCCTCTATGCCTTTGACCTGCCTGAACTTACCTTTTACTGGTTTTTTCCTTACCTTTTTGAACAACTTCGGCATCACATCTTACAGAGATCTTTCCTGACCCACTTTCTAATCTGCCCCTACTTTGTGCTCCTTCTTCACCTGAGCCTAACATGCATCACCCTGAACTGTAAGCACTGCTTTTATTTCTCTAGAAAGAGGTCCAATTCTGTGTTCCATTCCACTCTGCACTGGAAGTGCCTTGCCCAGACCCAGTTGTGAATACCAACTGGGAATTCAGCACATGTTTTAAACTGAGTGATTGGGTCAATTCTAACTTCCCCCAAAGGAGAAAAATGCACTCACACCTATATGATTTAATTAAGTTATTTAGATTATATCAGATATAAGTAGTATTACAAATAATTAGAATGGGTAGTGGCTATAAGAAAATAAAGAGGTATTAGAAAAAGCTCTCCACCTGCCTTTTGGGGTTTAAAATACAATGATGCTGCAATTGGTAGTCAGTGGTGAAACCAGGTTGGGAAATAAACTGTGGGAAGGACTAAGTTGGAGAACAGCTAGTATTTACAAGGGCTGAGCTTGGTTTTAAGTGTTTTATAGGAGTTAATTCATTTAATGAGCACAATAATGCTACAGTGGATATGTGATAGTGGAGGAGGGTTGCACTGTTGTATTTCACAAAGGCATGTGTAGAATGTGAGGACAGCGTGGAAATCTTGCCCGTATTCAGTGCATCTTGCCCTTGACCTCGCTTTGGAATGAAGGGGCTCCTGTTTCTTCACACAAAGAACCTTTTCGGTAAAACTAATTGGCATCTGTCTTTTTCAAATTCACATAAAGGCACACAATAAGCCAGTGGTATCCCTGGAGGTAGGCTCTGTTGTTATTCCCATTTTACAGATGAGAAAATGGAGACAGAAAGAAATTAAGAAATCTTCCAAAGGTTACACAGATAATGGGTGACAGCAATGAGGTACAGACTGGGCTCCTGGCTCCAGGGTCTGCACAGCTCACCACTGTGCTGCTTCTCTGTTACGTCTGGAGTGCTTTCTCCATGCTAGTGGCATCTCTTGAATTTTGCATCATTGACTCACTTAGTCCTCACATAACCTATAAGGAATTAGCCCCTTAGGACACACAGTGAAGCCTAAGTCTTTAATCCTAAGAAATGGTCCTTTGTGAGCACGGCTGTGCCCTGGTAGAAACAGAGCCAAAGATATACTTATACTTCACTGATCAGAACTAATTGGCTAATTGATATGCTTCAGACATCTTGTGACACAAAAGAGACTTTAATTAAAACAAAATATTATATGTAGCACCAGGAGTTAAACTGGTGGGACCTGAGAAATGTAAGTTAGAACTAAAATTAATAGATATCTAGAATGCTCTAACAATATATTTATAGGATATTATTATTGGCAGGGACATATACTATATAAAACACAGAGTCAGAAAGAGTTGAATTTGAAAATGCAAAACTGAGTTTAGTATATGATGCAGCATTTCATGTTTTAAGGAAAAGCATGGCTTTCTTAAATAAAATTGGGACAACTGTGGTGTTGTATGAAAAAAATAAAATTGAATTTTCATACATATGTAAAATGACATAGATTACTCATTGTATAATATTTAAAAATTATCTTCACCCAAGGATATGTTCATTGATTTTAGAGGGAGAGGCAGGGAGAAGGAGAGAGAGAAGGAGACTGTAACATCAATGTGAGAGAGAGGCTTTGGTCAGTTGCCTCCCATAAGCACCCCAAATGGGAATTGAACCTGCAGCCTAGAGATGTGAGCTGAATAAGGATCAAACCCACAGCCTTTTAGTGTATGGGATGATGCTCCAACCAACTGAGCCACTCGGCCAGGGCTGTAGTATAATTTGTAATAACACAAGTTGGACAAAGTTTAAATAAGCAAATAAATAATGCTACAATATTAGAAAAACACAGTTTTATTTATTTATTTGCATATAAAAACAGTATTTTTCTAGCTTTATTGCGATATAACTGACAAATAAAATAGTATAAACTTAGGGTATACCGTGTGATGATTTGATATATGTACACAGTGAAAATACTATGTTTTAAAAACAAAATAAAAAAGATTGAGAAAGTTCTATATAAATTGACATGGGATATTTTTCGTTTTTGTTTTTATTTTTGTTTAAGAATAAAACATGTTTGTAGAATAATACATGGTACCAATAAGTTTGTTTTTTTTTCTGGGGAAGGGAACCTGGTAGCTGAGGAGGAGAAGTGGTGAAACCTTTTCACTGCTTACCTGTTTTAGGCCATGTGCTGTACCACCTATTCAAACAGTCAAACTAAAAATACAAAAAACAAAACAAAACAAATCTCAGTTTGACTCCCAGAGCTTTTACTTGGGGTGATTTAGGGCCTGTTTTATTAAACTCTTGGAGACTCATTTTCTTTCTTTCTTTTTCTTTAAAGATTTTATTTATTTATTTTTTAGAGAGGGGAAAGGAGGGAGAAAGAAAGAAAGGGAGAGAAACAATGATGTGAGAAACATCGATCCATGGCCTCTCATACACATTCCAACTGGGGACTGAACCTACAACCCAGCCATGTGTCTGTCTTGACTGGGAATTGAATCTGGTGACCTTTTGCTGTGTGAGATGATACCCAACCAACTGAGCCACACCAGTCATAGTGAGACTCATTTTCTTATCTGTGAAATGGTAATTACAGTTCCAGCCTCACAGAGGTTTATGATATTTAAATAAGATGATATGTAGATAGCTCCTACTACAGACTCTTACTCATAGTAGACAAATACTGTATCTCTCCATTTCTTCCCTTTCTCTGATGACTAAAAATCCAATAGCTACTGGTCCAGGCAAGTAATATAAGCATGTGACACAGGTTGCATGTAGGGACTATGACCAACTAGGGAGTGGTAGGGACTGTGACAAATGGCAGGTATTCATATTATTAAACATGTATATCAAAGTATAAAGCATACACATGTATATAAAATCTGTTGGCTATTTTGTTGTCATTCTTGCTTTATACAGGGATCTGCATTTTATAAAATTATGTTATATACAGCATCTGTTTCAAACTGCTAAAAAATCATTTCAGCTATATCACACTAACATTAAAATTAAAATAATTAATTCTTTTCAAATAGGTTTCTTAACACCTTTGTCTAAGTTGAGTTATTTAACATTATTAGCTTTGCTTTTTCACAGAAAAAACATATTCAGAGAAATATGTAGCTATTGATTGCCAGACCACAATTGGGAAGTTAAAGTGAAGGATGACTCTAAGATCGGGGCTAATGCTCTCTGTGACAGGCTTGATAAAAGAGATCACTGCTGCTCGCAGCTAATGAATCTGATTCAGGTAGGAGTCAGGCAGAGGTGACACAGTGCAGCCAAGTCAGACACTAATAACAGCAAAATCACACACAAGTGGGCAGGATAATGGTCCAAAGCTATGAGAGAAAAATTTCAGGTACCATGGTCAGATTTAGGATAGTAGTGATTCAGTACTTCTTGCCTAAACAAACTTCCTGTTTTGAATAAGTCAAGGTTAAATAAACAATAAAGTATTAAAAACATAACACTGGATTTTGGGGGGGAACTGTAGATTCTTAGGGGCCAAGTTTAAATATAATTCATGATACATATCCATTTATTGTATTACACAAATATGTACACCCTATGAAAACCAGGTGTATCACCCATTAATTTCTATATAAAATAAATGAAGACTTGTATGAATGAAAGTAACTGACCAATATTTGTGAAATACCCTAGAACTTGAACCTTTAGAGACTTGGACCAAATGGGAAACAGTTTGATTATTTATTCTGTGCAAATACCTTCCTAAAATATAGGTAGTAGAAAGCATCTCACAAATGATATATGGGAAAGTAACTTCATGTTACCTCATTTTCCTTTAGTGACAAAATGAAGAACTTGTGCTACATAAATGTGCACATATTTGATTAACTGAAAAGTGCCCCTAAGCCTATACCAATGGGATTGCATTTCTTTTCACTTTAGAAACAAGCAGGTAAAGAAAAATGTGCCACATGCCAAAACTCTCATCTCCCTAATTTAAGGAGTTCCTTTTAAGAAATAGTTGATTTTGTTTCTCCCAATTACCTTTTTAGAGATGTTCTATTTTCAATAGTACTACCAGTCTGGAGTTTATTAACTTGGCTCCTATGCAGGAAAATTGCTTTATATTGACTTTGCCTCTGGGATAGAATTCCCAATGTTCCCATTTGGAATCCTGAGGATACTGGATCTCAGCTCATTCTTAAATAGTCCTGATTCCCATCCGCTCATCCTTTCTGGAACCACCGTCTTGGTGATTTTTGTCTGCATAGTTTCTTCTACCCAGTACCTAATTTTGTGCCTTAAATCTAAGAGCAATCAATAAAAGTCATGCAGAAACTACAAAATGCCCTGGATGCATTCAATCTTCCCTCCTGTGGTCCCTAAGCCCTCTGTGAAATCAGCCTCCACCGTTTTGCACTGAAAAGCTCACAACACTTGTTTGTCTCATTATCCAGATGTAAAACCATCTTGAGAACCACCTTTTTCATCTCTTTAGCCCAGGCCTCTAACTCTGCCTGGCATGACACAGGTGGAGAAATCATTATTGACCCAAAGGGAACTGAACTTAAAGAGAGATTATTACTCTTTCTTTAAAAAAAAAAAATTCTACATTTTCTACCTTTTTACTCCACCACTGTAGAACTTGTCATTTACATATAGAACATTCATTAAACAATAGAAACCAGATTTAATCAGTATTGTTAATTAAAATAGAAATTGTGGCAGAATTAATCAGGATAAATTGGTTGCAATGTATTAAAATGCATTAAAGCATTGTTTCTCCTTTATTTGCTGGTAGAGATTATGCATGACTGGTTATACAAATATATTTAAAGGACCCTGTGATTCTTTTTTAATGGCGTAAAGTTGATCAACATAATTTACCATTTTTTTCCCCACAGTCAACTTTTGATGCTCTAGATAAGTTTAGGTTTGTGATGATTGAAAAACTATATATGTTTTCTGCTTTTTAGGAATTCATAAAATATACATAGACTTTTGAAACAATTTGGGTTGCTACTAAATTTGCTGCTTTCATAGAACACAGAAAAACAGAAGAGTAATAATCTGTATATGTTTACAGGAACAGACTTTTATAGAAAGAAAATCCCAATCAATTGGCAGAACACAATGAGTCTGTTAGGTAGGGTTGGTAATAAATGAAACACACAGCTGTCACTTCCTTGGGAAAAAAAGACTCAACAATAAAGTCAGCTGCACTGTTAAGCTCACGATACATCAAATCAGCAAAAGACGCATGTTAACATGTCTTAAGGAAAGCCTTAAAATACAAAAAGTGCAATATTAAGGAAAAAGGAAATAATTCTCAGAAAATCTAACACCCCAGTGTTTCTTTGTAGAGGTTCTAACATTTATTAAACTTTTTGTGAGAATTAAGACTCTTTGTGTTTTGTGACTGCAGTGCATTTCAGTGGCTGACCCAACTTGCTTTGTAAGGCAACACATATCTTAGACTTGCCTAAGAAAGAAAATTTATATTGCTTTTTAATCATCTCATGTCGAAAGTGAATCAGAGTACTTATCATACTGCATCAGAAGTAATTCATCCTTTAAAAAAGTGAATTATGTTTATCAACTCTATTTCATTAAGAAGGCCACATTTAGGATGACATCATCCGTTGCTCTTTTATAAAAGGAAGTATGTTATGCAATTTCATGCTACAATCAAAATAATTAAAATGGAGTAGGACTTGAAAAGACTGACATACATGGAAGTACTTTTGCCTAGATTTTATCTTCTAAGTCTTCTTTCCTAAGTCTACTAGAAGAATCAGCCCATCGTAAATTTCTTTCTCTGCAAAGTGTGGGGAGATAATAATGTTATGTGTACACTGGGCTGTTATGGGGGTTAAGTGAGATGATAGCATCCACTAATTACTTAATACTTGGTAGTTATTAATATTAAAATAATAACATAAGAGAAACTATGAAGTAGATGACAGGGATATATTAAAATCAACTCAGTGGGGTTTACTTATGATTAAATATATACTTTCAAGAAATTTCCCACTATTTTCTCCCACTGGAGTCTGAGGAAAGATTGTTAGAAATAAAATGATATATTTTGCTTAATAATAATAATAATTAGAAGAATAAGAAGAATTACTTATATAGTATTCATTACATGTCAGGAACTACTTTAATCACTTTAAATATATTAATCCATTCAATCTTCACAGAAACCTGTGAGGAAGATTAATAATTCTATCCATAGATGAGAAAACCAAGGTATTCAGAGATTTGGAAAATTGTCCAAGTTCACACAACAAATAAATGGCAGAATCAGGGTCCGAACTCAAGTAGTGTGGCTCCAGAGATATTCCACGTTCTTACTACCTGTCCTAGGGGTCCTCTTGGTAGTCTGAGCTGTCTGGATAGTGTTAAATTATTACAATAACTAGGCTTGAAGATGATCATCTCTTTATCTTTTGAAATACTGCATCACATTTTTGCTGCTATAATGAATTTGTTTTCATAGAAAAACTTAGTTCCCCAAACTCTATTAATATCTTAAAACTGCTACCTCACATTCAGTTTTAAAAATTAAGTTATTTCTTTGCTAGATTTGTCTATGAATTTATATACATACACCATACACAACATTAAAGTATCCTTTGTATAAAAAAACAACAACTTTCAGAACAAGGACCATGTAGACAATAAGGACTATGGAACCAAGAGCAGCCGGAAATATTTATTAGATCCACCTGCCATGTGGAATGTCAATAAACACCTTTTTTTTTTTTTAATAGAAAGAAAACCTTTTTTTTTTTTTTGAATGACTGAAAATTGCCCTTAAAGCAACCCAAGCATTTAATAAGTTTAAGTCAGCTTTTAGCATTCTTTAAGGAATACTGTATTTCTAAGAATGGCAGGTACCATGTGCAGTGAATGATGCTAGCAAATGGTAACCATAATAATATCCCACCTCATGGGATGTTATAAACCCAAAGGAATGTTGGGAGAGTACTCAAGCATTTTGCTAAGCATAAATTCCCAAGTTGTACAATAATGCTAAATAGCATCATCCTAAACATATGTTGTTCTTGTTCTCAGTTTCTGATTATGATAGCTATAATTGCAGTGATGCTTAGCACCTTCTAGGAGAGAAAGTAGTAAGCATTATAAATCCTAGGGACACTTTGATGAATATTTATCCCTGAGCTCTGTCCCAGGCAAAGTGGCAGTATAGTATGAGAAAAGGTCACTAAGAAATTGCAAGGAAAGGATGCTAAATGCAGGGCTACTCATTTGGGCAAATCATTGTACCTTTCTAGGTCTTGGTCTCTTAATGTGAATATTATTTTTCCTATTTCGTTGAATGCTCATTAAGACAAAATTTATATCTATAAAAATATTTCAGAAAATAAATGTTTTGTAAACAACAAATACCCACAAAAGCAGATAAAGTATGAAGTCACAGAACACGTAATAAGAACTCATGTAAGTGTCTTTGGATTGTTACCATCTGGTTCCCTTTGCCATTCCTCAAGTAACCTGTAAGCTTCCTGGTTGAAGTCAGCACTACATTTTCTATGGCTTAAGACTATCATACATAGGATAATGAAATTTATGTTGAGTTTTTATGTTATACAAACACTCGCTCCTCATTGCCTAGAATTTTATAACTTTTCTGCCTTTCATATCACTATGCTCATCTACTTTTATATGTATATATAATTATACTTGCTTTAATTTCAGTGTTAGTTAGGAAAACCTACTTGTTTTCTTCTACCCCAAATCTTCCTCAAGTCAACTTATGTGTATAACATGTTTGTTTTGTTCTTCTCTTTCCTGACAAATCTCTTTATTTTTTAAAAACTTAGCACAAAAGCCCATTTTGTAAAAAAAAAAAAAATGTTCTGCAGTTAACCCAGAGGCATCACTCATGTCACACTACTCCACTGTGACCAATGATAGCACACACAGGCACAGACACATATACACACACTTCCTGTGTTAATCTTTTAGGCCATAATACATGGATGCAATGGTTTCCTTTTAGGGATCTAAACCCAATACTTCTTCTATATCCCTTATTCCAAATACAATCACTAATAGAAAACTTTAAGTCAGGTGCCATTAAATGAAAGAGGCTGAAAGTGTAAGGAAAGGAGTGAGGACAGGCATTAAATGAGCTCTTTGATCAGATACATATAAAAGGTGAAATAGCCAGGAAACAGCTACATCCTCCTCAAACTCAGTGCTTTGTTTCTTATCACCATCTGAGTCCCTCTTATCACCAGGCACAGACTCTAGTGTGTAGTGGTTTACATACACTACCTCGCTGTGATGTAATACACCATTTACATGCTTTTGTATCTTCCAGTTTACAAAGATATTTTCAGATACTGGTATTACTGTGAGAATAAACCAATAGAAATGCTATTCTATTTGAGAAAAATATACTATTACATATATTTATTTATTTACCTTCAAATTGGGCTCTCTCCCAATATTTTTGTAAAGGCATCATTGCTTTTATGGTTTCAGGCATCTGGTGAGTTGTGAGTTACAATTTTCTGAAGATGATTTTTTAAAAATCAGTATGATAGTACATCAGCTTAGGAAAAGAAATAATCATTCAGTTACAACCTCAAGAAAATTTCCAGGCAGTTTCAGACTGTAGGAAAAGGCAATTTTAAAACTATGTTGGAAAAAGAGCTAATATGATATAGCTCCAAGCACTAGGGTTCCAATTAAATTAAATATGAACAGTGATTGAAAATTGACAGGCCCTATTATTAGACAAAGCAAAAGGAAACACAGATTCAGAATTTGAAGTGAGATGTTGAAATTTTAAATAATACTAAACTAAGCTACCATTTCCAAGAGGCTAGATTCTTGTACAAAGCAATTTATGTTGTCAGTGGAACCTGAATGGCAAGTGGACAAATAAAACTAGGGGAACATTAACTCATACAGATACTAATGAAGACGTAAAATAGAGGAAAAAGTGAAGGCTATGAAAAGTGAAATAAAGGAAAATGTACAGGGAACCAACAGTGAAGGGAAGGAAAGCAGGACTTAAATCAATGATTTGGAACAAAAGGAAGAAATAAACATTCAGCCAGAACAGAATGAAGAGAGAAGTATTCAAAAAAAAAAAAAAAAAAAAGAAGAGAGGCTTAGGAACCTCCAGGACAACTTTAAACATTCCAGCATATGAATCATAAGGGCACCAGAAGGAGAAAAAGGAAGAGCAAGAAATTGAAAACTTATTTGAACAAATAATGAAGGCGAATTTTCCTAATCTGGTGAAGGAAATAGACTTCCAGGATTTCCAGGAGATTCAGAGAATCCCAAAGAGGTTTGACTCAAGGAAGCACACACTAAGGCACATAATAATTGCATTAACAAAGATTAAAGAAAAGGAGAGAATCTTAAAAGCAGCAAGAGAAAAGGAGACAGTTACCTACAAAAGAGTTCCTATAAGACTATCAGCTGACTTCTCAAAAGAAACCTTACAGGTCATGAAAGGCAAGAACCTACATCCAAGATTACTCTATCCAGCAAAGCTATCATTTGAATGGAAGGGAAAATAAAGTGTTTTTCAGATAAGGTCAAATTAAAGAACTCATCATCACCCATCCCTTATTCTATGAAATGCTAAAGAGACTTATCTAAGAAAAAGAAGAAGATCAAAAATATGAATGGTAAAATGACAATAAACTCACAACTATCAACAACTGAACTTAAAAATACAAAAACAAAAATGAACTAAGTAAACAATAGAACAGGAAGAAATTCACAGAATTGGAAGTCACATGGAGGGTTTTCAATGGGGAGGCAGAGAGGTAGAATAGGGGGAAGGTACAGGGAATAAAAAGCATAATTGGTAGGTACAAAATAGACAGGAGGAGGATAAAAATAGCATGGGAAATGGAGAAGCCAAAGAACTTAATATGTATGACCCTGGACATGAACTAAAGTAAGGAAATGCTGGTGGAAGGGGGGGTACTGGGCAGAGGAGAATAAAGGGGAGAAAAAAATGGGACAACTGTAATAGCATAATATATATTTTGAAAAATCCTGCTCAAATTCCATCTCTTTCATCTAGCCTTCCCTGAACATTCCTGTTCAGAATCAGTTGTCTTTTATTTTCCAGTTGTGTGATGGGGGTTCCTCACATTATTATCAAACTTTCCTCATTATATTGTAGAGGTTAGTATATTGTCTTTTCAACTACATAGCTCTTTGAAAAATGGGTTTGGGTGTGGCATTTATTTGCATTTTTCAAGGGTCATAGCTCAATTTTACTAGCAGAATGGCTATCCAATAAATATTTGTCATATAGATGAGTGGATCAACTTGCTTTGTTTGCAGGTAGATAGTCTACCTTAAAAGAAGTAAGTCAAACTAAGCAAACTACTAGAACAGGAAGAGAACCACAGAAATGGAGATCACATGGAGGGTTAGCAACAGGGGAATGGGAGGAGGAGAGAGAGGGAAAAGGTACAGAGAATAAGTAGCATAGACGGTAGGTAGAAAATAGACAGAGGGAGGGCAAGAATAGTGTGGAAAATGTAGAAGCTAAAGAACTTATGACACATGGACATGAACTAAAGGGGGGGAATATGGGTGGGAGGGGGTGTGTAGGGTGGAGGGGAATGATGGGGGAGAAATGGGACAACTGTAATAGCATAATCAACAAAATATATTAAAAAAAGAGCGAGAACCTGAACAAAAAAGAAGAAGTAAGGTGACTTATGTATAAGAATTGAAAAGTAGAATAAGAAGTGAAAGGCCACTTTTTTTGTAGCTTCCTAACACTAGAAGAACAAATAGAACAGCATGAAAGGAAAGATTTGGGTTCAGCAAACAAGTATAAAGGCAAAGAGAAAGGATACAAATTAAAATAAGCTGTGAAAATACAGTGTGGAAATGAAGAGTTAAGACCTTTTTAAAATGAAAGCGAATACTGAGAAACCAATCTTGACATATAAAATGTCAAGATTTAGTTCTATGAATCAAAAATTGATAATAGGCCCCGGATAGTGTAGCTTACGTTGAGCATGAACCTGTGAGCCAAAGTGTTGCCGGTTCGATTCCCAGTAGGAACACATGCTTGGGTTGCGGGCCAGGTCTCTGGTAGGGGGTGTGGGGGAGGCAACCACATGTTGATGTTTCTCTCCCTGTCTTTCTCTATCCCTTCCCCTCTCTCTAAAAATAAATAAATACAATATTTAAAAAACTGATAATAGTATAATATTCATGATTTATTATTACTAATAAGAAGTTCAAGGACAAATAATAGTCAACAAGATTTCACACTGATTTTTGATTGATTATTCAAAGTGGTGATTCTAAATCTCTTTGGGTTCCTTACATAATTTTGGTATGAAAACAATGAATAATGTATGTTACTTTTTGTCTGAGGGCAAATTTTTAAGCTCAATGTATTTTTACAAAAAAGCACATAAAATCCTGAGGTCTTGGAAATATAATTCCTCAAAGACATGGATTTTCAACAGTAATGTGGATAGGCCCTTAACTGCAGGTATGTGTATATATATCAGACACTTTGAGATGCTTGGTGGTTAGGCCACAGTTATGCATTAGATTATATTATAAAAAGTTTGCTTTTAAAATAATCATCAGCTTTGGGAATCATTATGCTTTGTGGTGCATAGCATTTAGGAAACCTTAAAATTACATGTACCAAGATGGGAAATCAGATCATCTCACCTCAGCAACAGAAATTAAGCCTGTTTTCTTTTTTTAAGTACAAGACAATAGTTAATGTTTAATTACTTGGCTTAGGGTTGATGAGCTGGATCTATTTCTCCCACTTCTGAAATAACTTGTCTGTAGTATTCAGATGAGTGCTTTACCTTTCTATTTTGCTTTCTACATTAGTGAACAGACCTAACCTCTGATAGATACACAATGCTGAGAGCCTCACAGTATGATTGACAGAGACCCACATTTAGCTCTCAGGGAAATTGTTCCAACATTATGTGAACTGTAGTGAACATTTTTAAGAATTTTTTTAATAGAACCTTGTTTGGTTTTCTAAAGTTAGGAACACAGACTATAAATTAATATGAATTTTTAAAATATCTTTTAGAGTTAAATTTATTCTGTGAATTTAAAAACATAAATCACATGATATTTATATTTTAAAAGTTTCTTTTTATTTATTTAAATACAGAATTTTAAAGTAAAAATATTTTTCACTATTTTAAAAACATATTTTTAAGGCTTAATGTCTTTAGCTAAAGCATCTTGTCATATTGTACAACGTCTTAACATTCAGATCCACCTTAAATTCATGTGGCCTGGATTCAAGCCTTATTTTCTATTTACCCTTGTTAAGAAAGGTCCTTAAAATTTTGAACTATAGCATCATTATCTGAAAAATGGGAGTGAAAAATTTTAACCTAACCCACAGAGTGTTGGTAGATTTAACAGAAAAAGTGTAGGGGAAAATACTCTTTAGCTTTAAAATATTGTAATCATTTAGTATGAGAAGTCATATTTAGACATGTGGTCCTAGATGTGATGGTGTAGACTTACTTTTCCCTGTTTCTCCCCTTTAAATAAACTGGAAATAATTCAACAGACATTAAAAATAATGGAAAGGTAGAAAAAGAAAGTAGATTGGCTAGGGACCTCATGATTTGAAGATTGACATCACTATGAGTTCCTAGGGTTTTTTTTATTATTATTATTTCTTATATATCTTGAGTTCCAGGGGTGCTTTCTGCTTGGAACACCACAGAAATATATAAACAAAAAAGCATGCAAACAAATGAGAAAGCCTACTCTTTCTGGCCATAGGATTAGGAAAAGGGAAGCCACTGTAGGTGGAAAGGGACATGGGGACAGCCTTATCCCACCATCTATAACCAGCCATAGTGATGGGTCCCTTTCCACCTATAGTGGTGTCATCTGTAAAACCCAGGAAGGTCAATAAATCCTCCATCAGGAGCGTTGGCCTGCTATAATTGCAGGGGTAGCATCAGTGGATCCCAAGCCAGGGATCCATCCTCTGCTCTACACCTGCCAGTACTAGGTAGGCAGAGAATATAAACAAGGGAAAACTATCTATCTCAGATACAGGGTCCCACATTCCCACTAGTGATGGGCAACTCAGGAAAGAGCCTTTCATTCTTTGCAGATGGCATTAGCAGGGATTTATCAGGAACTCCCAAGTAAGAAGAAATAAGCTGACCAAAATAGCACCGGAAGGGCTCTGAAAACTGTATTGTATTTGGAAACATAGACAATAAAGTAGGCTGGAATCTATATGCCAAAACAAAACAGGGACACTACCTACAAAAATAAAAGATTTAATTTATTAAAAATTATTTTAGAAAGAGGGGTGGGAAGGGAGAGAGAAAGGGAGAAAAACATCAATGGGTGAGAGATACAGCAATCAATTGCCTCTTACACATGCCAAACTGAGGACCTGGCCTGCAACCCAGGCATGTGCCCTGACTAGGAATCGAACTGTTCACAGGTTGGCACTCAATCCATTGAGCCCCACCAGCCTGGGCAAAAGATTTAATTTTAAATGTCCATTTTAAAAATCCAAAAAGGAGAAGAGGTAGCTACACTTAGGCAAATTATACTTTAAGTCACAAACTTTAATGAGAGACAAAGAAGGTCATTACATAATGACCAAGGGGTACATTAATCAAATGAATGTAACAGTTGTAAATATACATGCCCCCAACATCAAAGAACATAGATATATTAAACAAGTACTTATACATCTTAAAGAATAAAGAGACAGTAATACAATAATAGCTGGGGATTTCAATATCCCACATCAATGGATAGGTCACCCAGAGAGAATATCAATAAGAAAACATTGGATGTGAGCTATACTTAGAACAAATGAACTTAGACACACACAACATTCATTCCATTGCAGCAGAATGCACATTCTTCTCAAGTGAACATGGACAATTCTCCTGGATAAAAATAAGTCTCAGATAATGTAAACATATTGATATTATACCCAGTATCTTTTCTGACCACAATATAATAAAACTAGAAATCAGTAAATAATGGGGGAAATGGGAAAATTGACAAATATGTGGAAATTAACACAACCCTGAAAGACAAACAGATCAAAGAAGAAATCAAAAGGTAAATGAAAAGATATCTTGAAACAATTGAAAATGAAAATACAACATACCAAAACTTACAAGATATAGCGAAAGAAACACCAAGAGAAAATTTATAGCAATAAATGCCTACATTAAGAAAAAACTCAAACAAAGAACTTAACTTTTTATCCTAAGGAACTAAAAAAAGAACAACAAAGCAAGCCCAAAGTAAGCCTAAAGTCAGAAGGACAGAAATAACAAAGATCAGATCAGAAATAAATGAAATAGAGACAAACCCACCCTGCAGAAAAATCCAGAAAACTAAGTTTTATAGTAAAGAGAGGTAAAATTGACAAATATTTAGCTAGACTAACTAAAGAAAAAAGAGATATTCAAAATAAAAATTAAAATAGAAGATAGTATAACTGGTAAGACAGAAATACAAAAGCTAATACTACAATGAACAACTATACAAAAATAAACTGAGGTTGAAGGAAGATGGCCGCACGGTAGGAGGGAGCAGACTGCATTTCCCCCTGCACACAGGAGAGGAACCTTGCTGATCTGCGGAGAAATGGAGCAGTCAACCAGTGGAAACACAGCATATTTGAAAGTAGGAGATCGAAGGTTGTAGTGGACATCAAAAAATCAGACAGTTAAGAGAGTACTTCAGAACAATAAGAGCCTAGGGATCAGTGTGGAGACCAGGGCTGCTGAGACCCTGGCTGGCACTTGCCAGGCCTGCCACGGGGCTCTAGGGAGGGAGCTGGGTCCACACACAACAGCAGATGGCTGTACAACCCAGAACAGCTGTGAATGAAGGCACCCGCGCACGAAGGGCATCAGGAGACCTGTGGACCATGCTGGGAACCCGGGGAGTGCGAGTGATCCGTGGGAGAATTGGAGCCCACTCGTGATCCCAGGGAGTGTACATGATACATGGGAAACCTGGAGCACACTCCCATGAAATTGCGGTGAGCTCACACCCATGAACTCGGGAAAGTGCGCGTTCCCAGGAGGCTCAGAACATATGCCTGAGGCCCTGTGCGGAGAGGCGCCGGGCTAGCCCTGGGAGGACTAGCCCAAAGATAACTGAGTGCTGAACAAGGAGAAAAGCAATTCCATCACCCCTTGGCCTTTGCAGCCACCAAGACCAGAAAATCTGGCTTGGCAAGTGTGAAACAGCAAGAGGTTTTTTTTTATAAAAATTTTATTTATTTATTTTTTCTGTTTGTTCATTTCTCTCTTCTTTTTTCAAATTTTTTTTATTATTTTCTCATTATTTTTCATCTTTTTTACCACTCAATTCCTTTTGCTTCTGTTTACTTCTTTATTTTATTCCTTCTTTCTTTTTCTCCAATTTTATCTTTTCTCCCTTCCTCTTTTTTCTTCCTTTTTCATTTTTTTCCTCTTTTCTCTTTTTAAATACCCATGACTGAGACAAAAACAAACAAACAATAAAAAACCTGGAAGAGTGAAAAAGCAGGTCCCAAAGAGGGGGCATTCCAACAGCTGAGAGAGTGGAAGATGTGATCACCAGGATAACTGAAGGAGACTGTACCACTGAATCTCACAGGTATTCCACCCCAGAAGTTCATACCATAAACCCAGGGAGCCAGAACAGATCAATTTAAGAAGCTGAGGCTAACAAGAAGAGTCTCAAAACAATGGGAAGACAAAGAAACAATCCCCAAATGAAAGGAAAGGAGGAAGCACCAGAAAGAATGCTAAATGAAATGGAGGCAACTCAACTATCAGATTTTGAGTTCAAGCAATTGTTGTCAGGAAGCTCCATGAGCTCTCAAAGAGCTACCAGAAACTAGAGGGAAGCAAAAATGAACTCACTGCAAACTATATCAACATGAAAAAGGAAATAGAAACTATTAACAAGGGCCAAGAGGAAATGAAAAATACAATTTCTGAACTGAAGAACACAGCAGAAGGAATGAAAAGCAGAATCAATGAAGCAGAAGATCAGATCAGCCAGTTGGAGGACAAAGTAGGAAAAACACCCAGAAAGAGCAAGAAAAGGAAAAGAGGCTCAAAAAGAATGAAGAGGGATTAAGAGAAATGCAAGACAATATGAAACGTAATAATATGCATATAATAGGGATACCAGAAGGAGAAGAAGAGCAAGGGATAAAAAACCTATTTGAAAAAGTAATGATGGAAAACTTCCCTCATTTGATGAGAGAAAAAGTCACACAAATCCAGGAAACACAGAGAGTCCCAATCAAGATGAACCCAAAGAGACCCACTTCAAGACACATCATAATTAAAATGGCAAAATTCCAAGACAAAGAATCTTAAAGGCAGCAAGGGAGAAAAAGGAAGTAACATACAAGGGGGCTCCAATAAGGCTGGCAGCTGACTTCTGAATGGAAACGCTCTAAGCTAGAAGAGAATGGCAAGAAATATTCCAAGTAATGAGAACCAAAGGTCTGCAACCAAGACTACTTTACCCAGCAAGGCTTTCAATCAAGATAGAAGGCCAAATAAGGAGCTGCCCAGACAAAAGAAGTCTAAAAGAATACACCTACACCAAACCAGTTCTGCAAGAGATACTAAAGGGACTGCTTTAAGGAAAGGAAGGAAAAAGAGAGAGAGGGAGAGGAACACATGTACAAAAATGGCAATGAATAAGTACCTATCATTAATAACCTTAAATGTAAATGGATTAAATGCTCCAACCAAAAGACACTGAATAGCTGAATGGATAAGAAAGCATGACCTACATATATGCTGCCTACAAGAGACCCACCTCAGGACAAGAGACCTACATAGACTCAAAGTGAAGGGCTGGAAACAAATTTCCAAAGCAAATGGACAGGAAAAAAAAAAAGCTAGGATAGCAATACTCATATCAGACAAAATAGACTTCTAAAGAAGAGCCATAAAGAGAGATCCTGAAGGTCACTTCATAATACTCAAGGGAAGAATCCACCAAGAAGACATAAACATTGTAAATATATATGCACCTAACATAGGAGCACCTAAATACATCAAGAAAATCTTAGAGGACTTCAAGAAAGATATTAATAGCAACACAATTATAATAGGGGAATTTAACACCCCACTGTCAAAAATGGACAGATCTTACAAACAAAAAATCAACAAAGATATTGTGGCATTGAACAACACTCTAGATAAAATGGACTTAACTGATATATATAGAGCCCTTCATCCCAAAGAAACTAAATACACATTCTTTTCAAATGCACATGGAACATTTTCAAAGATAGGTCACATGATAGGACACAGAACAAGCCTCAACAAATTCAAGAAAATTGAAATCATACCAAGCATTTTCTCTAAGCACAAAGGACTGAAACTAGAAATCAACCCAAAGGGGAAAAACCCAGAATCCTCAAAATCATGGAGATTGAATAGCATGTTATTAAACAATGAATGGGTCAAGATTGAAATTAGGGAAGGAATTTTCTGGAAACAAATGAAAATGAACTCACAACAACCCAAAACTTATGGGACACAGCAAAGGCAGCCCTCAGAGGGAAGTTCATAATGACACAGGACTACCTAAAAAAGAGAGAAACATTTAAAACAAACAACCTAACCCTACGCCTACAAGAACTTGATGAACAACAAGAAAGACAGCCTAGAACAAGTAGAAGGAAGAAAATAACCAAGATCAGAGCAGAATTAAATGACATAGACACTAAAAGCAGAATTCTAAGGATCAATGAGTCCAGGAGCTGGTTCTTTGAAAGATAAACAACATTGACAATCCTTTAAGCAGGCTCATCAACAAAAAAAGAGAGAGGACCCAAATAAACACAATCAGAAGTGAAATTCAAGAGATTACAACTGACACCACAGAAATACAAAGGATTGTAAGAAATTACTATGAAGAACTATATGCCAAGAAATTTGAAAACCTAGGTGAAATGGACAAGTTTCTAGAAAAATATAATCTCCCAAAACTCAATGAAGAAGAAGCAGAAAGCCTGAACAGACCAATAACAGCAGAGGAAATAGAAGCTGTAATCAAGAAACTCCTGACACACAAAAGCCCAGGATCAGATGGTTTCACAGGAGAATTTTACAAATCATTTAAGGAAGAGCTAACCTCTATCATTCATAGACAATTCCAAAAAATCCAAGAAGATGGAAAACTCCCAAACTCTTTTTATGAAGCCAGCATCATCCTTATCCCCAAACCAGATAAAGACACAACAAAGAAAGAAAACTTTAGGCCAATATTGCTGATGAACATAGATGCAAAAATTCTCAACAAAATATTGGCAAACCACACTCAACAATACATTAAAAAGATCATACACCATGACCAAGTGGGATTCATCCCAGGGATACAAGGTTGGTTCAACATTTGCAAATCAGTAAATGTAATACATCACACAAACAAAAGCAATGACAAAAATCACATGATCATATCAATAGATGTGGAAAAAGTATTTGATAAGGTACAGCACCCATTTATGATAAAAACACTCAGCCAAGTGGGAATAGAGGGAGCATTCCTCTACATAATCAAGGCCATATATGAACGAGCAACAGCCAGCATCTTACTCAACAGGCAAAAACTAAAATCTTTTCCACTAAGATCAGGAATAAGACAGGGTTGTCCACTTTCACCACTTCTATTCAATATAGTATTAGAAGTCTTAGCCACAGTGATTAGACAATAAAAGGAAATAAAAAGTATCCAAAATGGAAAGGAGGAAAGAAAACTATCATTGTTTGCAGATGACATGACAGTGTACATAGAAAATCCTATAGACTTGGCCAAAAAGCTGCTTGATCTAATAAATGAATTTGGCCAAACAGCAGGATACAAAGTCAATATTCAGAAATCAAAGGCATTTTTGTATACCAACAATGAAAGAGCAGAAGCAGAAGTCAAGGAAGAAAATCCCATTCATTATAGCAAAAAGAAAAATAAAATACCTAGGAAAAAACCTAACCAAGTAATTAAAAGATATATACTCAGAAAACTACACAATGCTGAAGAAAGAAATCAAGGAAGAATCAAACAAATGAAAACATATACCATGTTCGTGGATTGGAAGAATTAACATCATTAAAATGTCCATACTACCCAAAGCAATTTACAGACTCAATGCAATACCTATCAAAATACCAATGGCATATTTCACAGACATAGAACAAACACTTCAAAAATTTATATGGGACCATAAATGATCTTGAATAGCTGCAGCACTTTTGAGAAAGAAGAGCAAAGTAGGAGGGATCACAATACCTGACACCAAATTGTATTACAAGGCCACTGTAATCAAAACAGCCTGGTACTGGCACCAAAACAGGCACATGGACCAGTGGAATAGAACAGAGAGCCCAGAAATAAACTCAATTCTCTATGGTCAATTAATATTTGACAAAGGAGGCAGCAACATAAAATGGAGTAAAAATAGCCTCTTCAACAAGTGGTGTTGGGAGAACTGGACAGCAACGTGAAAAAAAATGAAACTCGAGCACCAACTTACACCATACACAAAAATAGATTCAAGGTGGATAAAAGATTTAAATATAAGCTGTGATGCCATTCAAGTCCTAGAGAAGAACACAGGCATGAAAATCTCAGATATTTCACACACCAACATTTTTCCTGATATGTTCCCTAAAGCAAGGGACATAAAGGAAAGAATAAACAAATGAGATCTCATCAAAATAAAAAGTTTCTTCTGCATGGCTAAAGAAAACAGTATTAAAATAAAAAGAGAATCAACTGTATGGGAAAACATATTTGCCAATGATACCTCAGACAAGGGTTTAATCTCCAAAATATATAAAGAACTTACATGACTCCACTCTAAGAAGACAAGCAACCCAATTAAAAAATGGGCAAAGGATTTGAACAGACACTTCTCCAAGGAGGACATACAGAGGATCCAGAGACACATGAAAAGATGCTCAGTATTGCTAACTATCAGAGAGATGCAAATTAAAACCACAGTGAGATACCACTTCACACCAGTCAGAATGGCCATCATAAACAAAGCAACAAACAACAATTGTTGGAGAGGTTGTGGAGAAAAGGGCACCCTAGTGCACTGTTGGTGGGATTGCAGACTGGTACAACCACTAGTGAAAACAGTATGGAATTTTCTAAGAAAACTAAAAAAGGAGTCTATCTTTTGACCCAGGTATTCCACTGCTAGGATTATATCCTAAGAACCCTGAAACACCAATGCAAAAGAACCTACGCACCCCAATGTTCATAACAGCAGAATTTAGAATAGCCAAGTGTTGGAAGCACCCTACGTGCCCATCAGTAAATTAATGGATCAATAAACTACCGTACATTTACACAATGGAATTCTATGCAGCAGAAAGAAAGGAGGAGTTCCTACTCTTCATGACAGCATGGATGGAATAGGAGAGCATTATGCTAAGCAAAATAAGCCAGGAGGTGAAAGACAAATACCATATGGTCTCACCTTTAACAGGAACCTAATCAACAAAACAAGCAAACAAGCATAATATAACCAAAGACAGTGAAATTGAGAACAGGCTGACAGTCACCAGAGGGGAGAGGTGAGGGAATTTCACGGGAAAAGGGGAAGGGTTTGGAAAAACAAGTATGAAAGACACATGGATGAAAACTAGGGGTGGTGGATATGGGAGGGATGTGGGAAGGGTTGGGGCAGTGGGCTGGGATGGGAGTAAAAGACAGGTAACTGTACAAGAATAACAATTAAAATTAAACAACAACAACAACAACAAAATAATCTGAATAACCTAGAGGAAATGAGACAATTCCTAGAAACATACAACCAACCAAAACTGAATCAGAAAAAAATAGACAAAAAGATGAATAATGAGTAAGGAGATTGAATTAGTAAAAGAAAATCCTCCCAACAAAGAAAAGCCCAGAATCAGATGTTTTCCTGGATAAGTTCCAGGAAGCATTTAAAGAAGAATTAATATCAACCCTGCTCATACTCTTACAAAAATTGAAGATTAGGGAACACACCCAAAGTCATTTTATAAGAACAGCATTACCCTGATATCAGAGTCAGATAAGAAAACTACGACAAAAGATTACAGGCCATACCTGATAAAGATAGATTGAAAAATTCTCAACAAAATACTAACATACTCAATTCAGCAGCATGTTAAAAGGATTATAGACCATGATGAAGTGGGATTTTTCACTGGGGTGCAAGGATGGCTCAACATATATAAATCAATAAATGTGATATATCACACTAACAGAATGAAAGATAAAAATTATATGATCATCTCAATAATTCACAAAAAGCATCTGAGAAAATTAACATCCTTTCATAATAAAAAGTCTAAAATAATTGGGTATAGAAGGGTTGTACCTAACATAATAAAAACCATATTTGACAAGCCCACAGCAGATATATTCAATGGAGATGGTGGAACATTTTTCTTTAAAATGAGGAACAAGATAAGGGTAACCATTCTCACCATTTTGTTCAACATAGTACTACAAGTCTGAACCAGAGTAATTAGGCAAGTAAACAAAGTAAAAGGTATCCAAATCAAAAAGAAAGAAGTAATCTTGTTTCTATATGCAATTGATACATTCTTAGATATAGAAAATCTGAAAGATACTATCAAAAAACTGTTAGAGCTAATCAACAAATTTAATAAAGTTGTAAAATAGAAAGATACCATATAAAAATTAGTTGCACTTCTATACACTAATAATAAATTATCTTTAAAAAAAGAAAACAATCTCACTTACAGTAGCACCAAAACAATAAAAAATGAAACTAAGCAGGTGAAGGGTCTGTGCACTGAAGACTAGGAGCTACAGATGAATGACAGTGAACATGACACATACATGTGGATGGACAGCCCATGCTTAGAGACTGAATGAATGAATATTGTTAAAATGTCTGTGCTACCTAAAGCCAATTATAGATCCAGTGCAATCTCTCCCAAAGTTCCAATGGCATTTTTCACAGAATAGAAAAAGAAAATCCCAAAATTCATATGGAACCACAAAAGACCCAAAAGAGCCAAAGCAATCCAGAAGCAACAGTGACAACAAAGGCAGAAGCATCGTATTTCCTGATTTCAAACTACTACATATCATAAAACTAAAATAATCAAAACTAAATGTTTCTGGCATAAAAAAAAGACAGAGACAAGTAGAATACAATAAAGAGCCAAAAATAAATTCATGGATTTATGGTCAACTAATGTTTGATAAGGGAAGCAAGAACATGCTTCAATAAATGGTATAGGGAAAACTGATATTCACACTCAGAAAAATTTAGTTGGACTGCTATTTTTCACCATTCTAAAAAATTAACTTGAAATAGATTAAAGATGTACATGTAAGACTTGAAACCATAAAACTCCTAAAAGAAAACGTATGGAGAAAGCTCCTTGACATTGATGTTCACAGCTATTTTCTGGATATAACACCACATCAAAAGCAAAAATAAGCAAGTGGGACTTACCAAATTATAAAGCTTCTGCACAGTACACATACACAATCAACAAAATGAAAACACAACCTATAAAATGGCAGAAAACATTTGCAAACCATTTGTTATGGTTTTAGGCCCATATCTGAAAAGGGGTTAATATCCAAAATATATAAGGAACTAATAAACTCAATAGCAAGAAGAAAAATAAAATAAGTAATTCAATTAAAAAAGGGCCAAGTGCTTGAATAAACATGAAAATGTGTTCAATGTCAGTAATCATCAGGGAAATGCAAATGAGATCACAAGAAAATATCATCTCACACTTTTAGAGTGGCAATTGTAAAAAAGACAGGAGATATCTGGTATTGGTGAGGATGTGGAAAAAGTAAACACTGTGCAGTAGGAATGCAAGTTGGTACAGCCATTTATGGAAAACAGTATGGAGATACCCCAAAAAATTAAAAATAGAATTATCATATGATTCAACACTCCCACTTCTGGGTCTCGTATATCTGAAGAAATTAAATCATTACCTTAAAGAAAGCTCTATACTCCTGTGTTCATTGTGGTTTTATTCACAATAGTCCAGACATGGAAACAATCTAAGTGTCGAATGAGGGATGAATGGATAAAGAATATGTGATGTATCTATATGGTGGTATATTATTCAGCCATAAAAAAGAAGGAAGTGCTGGCATTTGCAATGACATACATGGATCTTGAGGGTGTTATACTAAGTATAACAAGACAGGGAAATATGATCTCACAAACAAGTGGAATCTAAACAAGCTGAACTCATAAAAACCAAGTAGAATAGTGGTTAGTAAGTGGTTAGTAGTTAGTAAGGGGAAATGGGGAGATATTGGTCAAAAGGTAAAAACTTCCAGTTATGAGATGAATATTTTTTGGAGAACTAATGTATAGCATGATGACTATAGTTAATGGTACTATATATATACATAAAAGTTGTTAAGAGAGTAAATCTTAAATGTTTTCAAAACACAAACACAAAAAGGTAATTATTGGAACTGGTACATGTATTAACTAACCTTATCATGTTAATCATTTCACAATACATGTGTCCATAAAATCATCCTATTGCATACTTTAACCTGACACAATTTTATTTGTCAGTTACATCTTAATAAAATTATGGAAAAAAGAAATGTGTTTTTAAATTTCCAAGTATGGAGAGTATTTTAGTTTTCTTTTCATGGATATATAATTAATTAAGTTTTTCTGTAATATGGGAATGTCATTTCTGAATTTTGCTGAGACTTTCTCTTTTGAATACTATATATTAAATGTTTGTAAAGTAGTATGTGTGCTTGAGAGGAATATCCTCCATTTGTTAAATGCAGTATCTACATATGACTTTTCAATCAAGAATACTACTTCTGTTATTTAAATCTTATTTATTTTTCTTTTTAAGGTATTGGATAGTAAGAGAGGTACACCAAATCATTATACTCTGATAGTAAAATGTTCAAATTCTTTTTTTAAGATATGTCATTTTTTCTCTTTATATAATGAGATTATATTAAGAGCACAGCACACAAATTTAGAATTATTATCTCTTCCTGATTAATTGTAACATCTATCTATCTGTCATCATCATCTTAAAAGAATAAACTATAAAGTATCAGTCTACCCAATATTAGTGCTTACTGTATAGCTACTGTAATCAAGATAGAGCAGTACCGGCACACAGATAAACACATAGATCAATGGAACCCATTGATTTATGACAAAGGTTGTACACACAATTTAACGGAGGAAGTATGGCCTTTTCAACAAATAGTGCTGGAGAAATTAGATATCCATAGGGGAAAAAATGAACTTCAACCTAAACCTTACACTTTATATAAAAATTAATTTGAATTATCAATAAATCACAAAGTTAAATGTGAAATAAAAAACTACATAGTTTTTAAAAATGAGAAAATTTTGGCATCTGGGACTAGATGAAGATTTCTTAGACTGGACATAAAAAGCATGATTCATAAAAGAAAAACATCATAAATTGTACTTCATCAAAATTATAATATTTTCTTTGCAAAAGACCTTGTTAAGATAATGAAAAAACTAATTACAGGCTGGGAGATAATGTTTGAAAACAACATATCTGATAATGGAACTTATATCTAGATTATGTAAAGAACTCTCAAAGCTGAATTGAAAATGCAGACTAATTAAAAATTGAGCAAAAGACATGATCAGATATGCTAGTAAGCAGGATATGCAAATGGCAATAATTACATGAAAAGATGTCCAATATCATTAACAATTAGAGAAATACAAATTAAAAGCACAATATTTTCATAGTATACATATCAGAATGGCTGAAATAAAAATAGTCAATAACACGAAATGCTAGCAAGGGTGCAGAGTAACTGCATCATTCAGTCACTGCTGGTGGAAATGTAAAAGGGTACAGCCAGCTTGGAAAACACTGTGGCAGTTTATTCTAAAACTAAAAATGCACTTTCTATTTAACCTAGCATCGTACTATTGGACATTTGTCATTAACAAATAAAATCTATGTTCATCATGAAACCTGTATGAATGTCTGTAGCAGTTTTATTTGTAGTAGCTAAAAAGGGAAAACCACCTAGATGTCTTTCACTGGGTAAATATTTAAATAGACAATGGTATACAAAAAGTAGCAAATCATTGATATGTGCACTTGAATAGATTTTAATGTAACTAAATTGAGTAGAAAATGCAATCTCAAAAGTTTAGACACTGTACAGGGCAGGGCAAACATAGGTTTACCGTTGTAAGTACATAAAACACAGAGTTTATTTTTGTATTATTATTTATTAATTATTGTATTGTTTTCCATAAAACAACTGTAAATCTACTTTTGCCTCACCCTGTATGATTGCATTTATGTAACATTTTTGAAATAACAATCTAATTGAAATGGAGGATAGATTAGTGGTTGTTAAAGGTTAGGGGCTGTGTAGGGGGAGGAGATGTAGTATATGGCAGTAAAGTGGATAGCATGAGGAAGCCTTTTATTTATGGAAGAAGTTAACATTGGGGAAGACTTCGTGAGCTGTTTGGGACCTTCCTATATATTTGTTTGTTTCCTGTGAATGTATAATTTTTTCAAAATAAAAAATAAAAAGTCATATTTGAAAATTTTTGAAATCACTTTGTTACTGTGCAGAACAGAGTCAACGATGTCAACATTATTTTTAAACTTGGATGTGTTAAGGAGTAAGAACAAGACAAACTGATACCTAAACATAGAAGTAATATGAACAATCAAGAACTAAGGATAGAATTTCATAACTCTTACATAAGCACTACTTCATAGCTACAGTAAATATTAACAGGTAGAATGGGAAACTATACAAATAATGAGTGCAGGAAAGATTCAAAATATTTAACACCTGTTATGGTTTGGACACCAAATAATTAAAACAGAATGGGACCAATTGGAACAGATGCCAGCCACAAACAACTCAGAATTTGTTATCAGTACACAGCAGTGGAATATCCATCCCATATATTTTGGATTAATTTTATTATTTTCTTCACAAAAGATTTATATTCCTAAAATGTTGGTATTAGTACCATTGAGCCAAAAATACTGGGAAGAATGCTACATTATTAGATGAAATATACCAAACTTACTGCTATCAAAAATCATGATTAATGACTGTTAGTGAGTGAAGTAAGAACTGCTTCTATTAAATATATAAAATTTCCTTATTTTTACAAAAACACCCTAAATATCAGTATAAGACAAAATAAAAACAGCATGGTAATGGCATAAAAACAGACATATAGGTCAATGGAACAGAACAGAGAGCCCAGAAATAAACCACACCTTTATCTTTAATTAATATTTGACAAAGGAGTTAAGAGCAGACAATGGAGTAAAGACAGTCTCTTCAATAAATGTTGTTTGGAAAACTGGACAGGTACATGCAAAAATATGAAACCTAATCACCTTCTTATACTACACACAAGAATAAACTCTGAATGTATTAAAGACTTAATTGTAAGATGTGAAACCATAGAAATCATAGAAGAAAACATAGATAGTAAAACCTCAGACATTTCTCATAATGATACATTTTCTGACATATGTTCTTGGGCAACAGAAACAAAATAAAAATAAACCAATAGGACTACATCAAACTAAAAAGTTGTTTGCACAACAAGGGAAACCATCAACAAAACGAAAAGACAACCCACTGAATCAGAGAACATATTTGACAATGATACAATACATTAAATAAGGGGTTAATATCCAAAATTTATAAAGAATTTATGTACTCAATACCTCCCAAAAATACAATTAAAAAGTTGATAGAGAATGTGAATAGACACTTCTCCAAAGAGGACATTCAGATGGCCAATAGGCACATGAAAAGATGTTCAACGTTACTAATAATCAGAAAACTGCAAATTAAAACCACAATGAGATATCACCTCACACCTGTCAGTATGGCTATCATCAATAAATCAACAAATAACAAGTGCTGGTGAGGATATGGAGAAAAGGAAACCCTTTAGCATTGGTGGTGGGAGTACAGATTGGTATAGCCACTGTGGAAAGCAGTATGAATTTTCCTCAAAAAAATAAAAAAAAGGAACTGCTTTATGACCCAGAGATTCTATTTCTGGAATAAATTTGAAGAAATCCAAAACATAGATTTGAAAGAATATATGCATGCACCCTTATGTTCATTTCATTGCAGCATTATTTATAACAGCCAAGTTTTGGAAACAGCCCAAGTGCCCTTCTTGACTGATAAAAAAAAAAAAAAAGGAAATCTTACCATTTGTGACATCATGGATGGACCTGGAGAGTATTATGCTAAGTGAAATAAGCCAGTCAGAGAAAGACAGGTACCATATGATCTCACTTATATGTGGAATCTAATGAACAATATAAGCAAACAAAGTAGAAAAATATTCATAGATACAGAGAGCAAACTGACAGCTGTCAGAGGGGAAGGGTGGGGGAGGGGCTGGGTGAAAAAGGTAAAGGATCAAGCACAAAAAGAACCCCTGAACTCATAGACACAGACAACAGTGTGGTGCTTACCAGAGGGAAAGTGTGTGGTGAGGTAGAAGATGGTGAAGATGGTGATAAGTGCTGATGGAAGAAGGCTGGAGTTAGGGTGGTTAACACGTAATACAGTATACAGACGATGTGTTATAGAATTGTACACTTGAATGATACATATTTTTTTTAGCCGTTGTTACTCTAATAAATTTAATACAAATTTAAAAAACCCAAAAAGTGTGTGTCAGTTGTATAAAACTCACTTAGGAAACAACTTAAAATTAATTAGCATTTTTAAATATTTAGAAAGACAACTTCCTTCTCTTTAAAAATCCATTTAATAAATATTATAAAACGTAGCTTATGCTATCTTTGTTTATATATCCATGTTCATTTTAGACACAGTTATTTTTAAAGATAGATTAAGTAATTGTTCAAAGGTTTAGTTAAGGCCAATTGAGTACAATTTTCATATAGGTAAGTGGGTTAAGACTACATAATCTTTTCTGTAGTAAAACATGAAAAGCTCACAATTCACATAAATACAGAAACAAAGCCAATTAGTCTATACAACTTTAATTATTAACTTTGTGAAAATTTAGATCCAGTTTAATAGAATGAAGGGGGGAAATCTCCAGTTTATTAATATTAATAAACTGGAGATTAGCTAGCTGGACACTTTTAGCTCACATGGGCTTATTCTTTTCCATCTGTCCAGGACACCCTACAGTAATTCAAGGCTGTAGGCCAACTATCAGAGTAGGCACACTGTTCTGAATTTCTGCCTATTGGTCTTCTATGAGGTTAATTTGTTGGTTCAGAGCATAACAAAAGCTAGGAAAGGAACAGTTATTTAGAGCCTATAATATAAAATAAATATTATTCCCATTTTATGGGTAAAGAAACCTAGGCTCCCAGAGATTAATTACCTTGCCCAAAAGCCCACAGATTTGGGTTTGGAATGAAGTTTTCCCTGACTAAAAATTGTACACAATTTCCTCTTCTGAATATAATACTGTGGTCCTACTGATTTTAATTACATTTAAACTTTAAGAAAATATTAATCCTTCCAGGCTTGAATTCATTTTGACATTAAACAGAACTCAGTGACTTCTGTGGAATGTGCCACCACAGGGGTGTTTGTGATTGGAAATGTCTCAGACAAACCCCATGGTACTGATTCTGAGAGCTGGACAAATATGATGATGCTTTATATGCAGTTCAACTAAACTTGCCTCAAAATTATTTAATAGTTAGCTGTTATTTCTATGGTGTTTTTTAAAGGACTGTATTGGCTTGCTAAACAGCACTCCCCCAAATATAATATTAGAATCCAGTAGTAGGTGATGTTTTTCTGCCATGTAGACTGGTGCTAAAATCCCCTAAATGCACAGTGCTCTGACAAATGCATAGAACACGATGGTTTCAGTACTTTCAAGCATACTGTGAGAGAAGGAAGTATGTTTTCACGTGTAGTAGCAGTATTATCTTTCAAATAAAAAAGCTAAATAAGTGCTTTAGTGTCAATAGAACATGCTTGTTTAATATGTATTTGTATTGAGCCATCCGATGTTCCCCTTTTCTCCTTGGTACCAATGAAACATTTGCTAGTTTCTTTCTCTAGTCCAAGAGTAATTTAAATCAATTGATAACTCCTTCCATCTATCTTTCACTTGTCTTCCTTTTATAGATGACCAAGGAATCAACTGTATGCACCTGTGTAAACATATCTGGAGAAGCATATGTTTACAGGTCCATACCTACATATACACACATGTACTTGTACCTTCATAATAACAGGCACCCATATACAACATAAAGTATTGCTTAGTACTTAGAAATTTAATCTTGAGGGATTAATTTTTTTTATCCTCATGTGAGGACATTTTCATTTTCTTTTTTTAGAGAAAGAGAGGGAAGGAGAGAGGAAGGGAGTGAGAAACATTGATCAGTTGCCTCTATAAATGTCAGGACCAGGAAGAGTAAACATCTGGACAGGGGGTCACATGCGCCTGCACTAGGGGATGGGGATGGACCCGCAACCCAGGTATGTGCCCTGATGGGGAATCAAACCCACAAGTCTTCGGTTACTAGAGGATGCTCCAACCACTGAACCACACAGGCCAGGGCAAGATTAATTCACAAAATATAAGTTATGATGCTAATAATGAATTCATAGTATGTAACTCAATAATGCCTCAAATGTGTAATTTAAAAATTATTGCACTAAAATTTCTGCTTCCAAGTGGGATGGAGTGAGCAGGTTATAATCTAAGAGAACACATATAAAATCTACATAAAATATAAAAAGTGAGCAGTTAAAGGGAATCAGAGAACTGCTGAAATAACAGGTATAGACCTTCAAGATTCTGAAGAGGAAAGAACCCTAGAGGGGTGAGAGAAGATTTTGCAGCATATTTTGTTGATTCTAGGCTCAGGGAATAATCCAGAGTTGGCCTGAGAAGAAGGCCCCTGCTGGGGGTTAGAGAAGCCACTGCTGGGTTTAGGAGTCTTGAGGCACTAAAGTGATAAAATACAGACTGGAGAGATCTCAAACATGTGGCCAGTTGTTGCATGATGGCATTTGTCAAATTCTGATGCTACAGAGTCTGGAGGTAAAAAGCTAAGCTAAAACCCCTGAAAAACACCACAGATTTTTTTTGGCAGTCTTGCATGACTGAGAATAACAACACTTAAAAAAATAATTGGTGTTCAAGACCTACCACAGGGCAGCCTCCACATGAACACAGTAGGCCAGAGTTGGTCCTGGGGATCAAATCCAGCCTGCTGTCATTTTTTGTATAGTCCACCAGCTAATAACAGTTTATACACTTTTAAATAGTCGAGAAAAAAAAGAATAAAGAGAATGGATGGCCTGAAAAGCTTAATTTGTTTACTACCTGACTCTTCCACAAAATAATTTGCCAACCTGCAATACTTTTAACTTTTAGTTAAAAACCTGGGCAGGTGGGCAAACACCCTCAGAATAGGAGCAAACTAGAAATAGATTGGGTCTTACCAAAGCTCAGGCCAACCTCATGTTGGCTCAGCTCCAAATTGGATTAAGGTATATTTAGTGATTCTACTGCATCTCCCTAGTAGAAGAAGGATAACTCTTGCTGGAGAAGACATTATCATCTTGAGCCTCTATAAGATTTTAATGGACATTTTACACACATTTCAACATTCAGAAAATTATTCCACTTTGTTTGATCTGAGCTGTTCTGTGATATTTATAAAGAAGCCTGACTTAACTAGCAGGATCAACATTAATCCATTAACAGCCCAAACTTTAAACAAGCAATTTTAATCTACGTTACTTAAAAAAGTAAAACAGAATAACAGTATTTCCTAAAAGAACTTTTTTGGTTGGCAAGGAAACTTACAACATATGTTTAGAATACTAGCATTCTAAATAACTAGATGTTAGTTTCCTTTGTAAAACATTATAATAATAAATGGAATAAAATCTATGAATTATTTATTTTGTAGAAATAGTAATTGACCAGTTATAAATTATTCTGAGCTAAAAGACTGTATTCTAGGACTCATTTCTCAATGACAGGAGATTCACAGGCCCTGGCATCATACTTAGGCATCTACCATCCTGAGAAGATAGAAAAGTGCAGATGTAGGGAAACCTGATAACACTGAAATATTATAATTATGCCTGCATCTCTCCCAGGATTTTAAAATTTGACTTTAATAGGCTTTTATAGTGAAAAGAACAACTCAAAGGAACAACACAGTTGAGAAGTTCAAAATGTCACAGAACTGCAAAATCATTAAATTTATTTTAATTAGTATATACTAAGGTTTTACATCTTTGGCACAAGTAAATTGTAACTCCTAGACATAATAGATCAGGTCATTCATTTATAACCTATTACAATTTGCAACATATCTCAATATTGTCAAAGATATAACTTAATTGTGCTCAAAAGTCCAGGCCACATAATAACTTTATGGAATTCAAGCACATGCAGTTGAGTACAACTTCTCTTACAGGGAAGGCACAGAGATATAGCTATGAATAGAAACATATGTAGATAGCATTTAAAAACTGGATACATATGCATTGAAATATGTACATATAAATTGTATACTCCCATTTAAAAAATTTAACTCATTAATATAACTAGTTTGTGAGCAGATCCCTGATAACACAGGAATAAATAGTGTTTTCTAGATACTATTTGAGAAAGCCAGAATTGCTTGTAAAAGAAAAAGGACTTTGGAATTAAATACTTTTAAAAACTTAATTTTTAAAATACTTTTTAAAAAGTTTAAATACCCTTCATCACTTTTTTAACTTTTGAGAATTCTTCAATGATAGATACCTCTGAATAAGGCTCTAATAATTTGATCAGATTAAGGCTATGAATATAGTCAAATAATAAATCATTTGGCAACTATTATATTTATAATTTTAGCTAACTTATAAGTACTCTTTTACCATTAGACTCTACATTTAAAAAAATCATAAGTATCTTCAATAACAAACTTCATCTGTATAATTTCCTAATTTGAATTCAAGGTTTATATTCATCTAATCCTCAAAATTGTTTAAAACATGAAATTAATTACTTTATTTAAATGTCTGATTAAAGAAAGTAGCTGTATGTATAGATCTTCGTATCACCAATTCCTTATAACTACCAGAATACTATAAAAATCAAATATTATTTATAGTTTCATACTACTATTTCTCTACAATCATAATTAACTCCAGCAAAAAGATTAGAGTACTCAGACAGACATATTGCAAACAAAAAGCCCTTAGCAGTTGGTGGAACGTCAAGGCCGGGAGTCAAACAGAACAGACAGGATGACAACGACGTGAGATCCCACACAGCCTCCTCAGAGAGAAAAAGGAAAACCACATGGCAATGCTGAAATGCCGAGTTATTTTTCTCTCCTCTCTGAGCAGTTAATATCACATGTTTAAAACTGTTTCAGCTAGATTATTGCTTCTTTAGGCGAGCCTCTCTTTTAAGAAACACAAACATTCTCAAAGTGCAATGATGAAACACCATAAAAACTTAATAACCTACCATTTTCTTTGCACTCTTCTGGAGGTTTAGCCTTTTTCGCAAGTCGTGGATCCAGCCATGATGTTGTCTTTGTGTTATGGCTGAAAAGAAAAGAGATCACTCTGAACAGACACATACTGAAAGGAATCAAGTTTATTCCCTAAGAAAAAAAGGGGGGGGGTTAGTCCAACAAAATTGCAATCGATACACTTAATTTGCTTACTGGTTCTAAGTAGCCCTGAAGGAGGTGTAAGAGTAATTGTGCAAGGCAGCTGTAAATTTGGCAACCTCAGCTCCCTGTCCTTAAAGCAGCTATTTTTATTAAAATCAACTAGAATGTTGCCAAGTTAACCTCATTGAAAATTCAGAACTCATCCAGAGAGCAAAAGGAATTTATTACAAATACAGGATTCTCCAGTTGGAAGAGCACAGTTCACAGGCTCTGATGCTGTTTCCTGAGTTTTGCAAAAGAATTATTTCCATAGTAAACCTGCCCTTTCCACAAAGAGTTGTGTTGCTACTCTTTACTACAGAGCTGGCAGAGGCCGCACAAAAGTGATGCAAATTATATCATATCCTTGGGATTCCTACATTTTCTCAAAAAGTGATTAGTAATAGCAATTTCATTAACTCACGTTTAGCTATCTTCCATCCAAATACTTTCAATCTAGCTAGGGCAATAGGGGTAAGCCTGTCTGTAATCTAATATTCCTGAAATGGAATTTCTGAGATTTAATACTAATTTTAATGACATTTTTATTTAGAAAAATGTTTTCTAGAATGTCTTTTACTAGAAATTTAAAAAGCAAAGGGAGATGTTCTTAGTGCAGTTTTTTTGTTTTTGTTTTTGTTTTTCCCCAAAGAGGTACTAGACTCACCTGTTTTAGAATCACCTGGTGGACTTACTAACTTACTAACTTTGCATGTGCTGGGTTGTTACAAAACTACTAAAGCAGAATCTTTGGGGATGTATCCAAAAAAATCTCCATTATTGGCAAGGTGATTCTTATGCACATTACAATTTTAGTACTACTCAGTGGCTCATAACTGCTCATTGAAGCTAAAAATCTTTACTGTGTATAGCTGTCTCAAGTGGTCTCATCTACCAATGGACAAATTATCAAGGATGTGACATTTCTGAGTGCTTTAGAAAGAGAATGAGTGAAGTTACAAATGTGGAAGTGTCAGGTTTATACAAGGAAGAATCAGAAGGCCAAAGAATAGAAGAACATGAAAAAGAAGGGCAGAAAAAATAGGTTAGAAACATAAATTAAAGCCAGATAATAGAAATACCTGTACAAAATTTTAAGAAAGTCAAAATGATAATGATATCAATTTCATATGTATTTTCTCTTTTTTCAATGAAATTTAACTGTTTTATCTTATTGGAACCACAAGTGTTAGCTAGATACTTTGATGAGCTAATCTGCTGTGAAAACAGAAGTCAGAAAGTATCCCAGGCAGCATGTTTAATAGCAAACTTCTACAGACAAAGTGCCTTCCTAAAGAAGGGAATTTCAAGTCAGGAAGAAGGGAAGATAGAGACAAGATGGACAGTAGGGAAGCAATGCCAAGGTGGTAAAGCACTCTTTAAATGACATTTTTTTCCCAGATGGTCATCCTGTCTTTGCCTGTGTGTAGAGCCATCTTTAATTTGGGAATTGAGGCATTAAGGTCCTTGGGTCATGAAGTCTTTGCTCCTGAAGAAGATTCCCTTTTATTTCTGGCTTTTGTGTGTGATAAAGAGAAAACTCTCCCTATTTCTTTCTTTACTCAGGAACTCCTCAATGATTTGTGCCTCTAAGTCGGATTCAAATAATTTGATCAGATAAAGACTGTGAATTTGGTCAAATTATAAATTATTAAGAGAGTACAGCAACTTTTTTTTCCCAGTTTGACCTTTGGAAAGTCTGATGGTGCTTCATTATCAAGTTTCAGAAGGAGATAAATTATTGTGGACACTTTGACCTCATTCTGGTCTTCCTTTGTAGTCATGTTAATATCTTCCAGTCTTTTCCTCTGACCTGAATAGGGGTTATGACTATCCCAAGTATGAGGAAAGTAGTACTGGGTTCAGTGGTTGATGTTCCCATTTTGGGAAAAAAAAGTCACTTTGAAAATGCTCTTTATAGACATGCTTCATTTCAAAGTGTGTCTCTGTGTGTGTTAATGCCTATATTTTTGTGTGCTAAAACAAATGTTGGGGGTGGGCAGGAAAAGAAATTCCTCTTCTTTATAGTCATATCTTCTTCTAAATCCTTCCTCCATGTTGGAGAAATGTCATCTCTAGGTCTCTAAGACATGTTCAGAAAAGCGAATACATCTATGGATAAATATCAAGGCGCTATTACTAAGGTACTGCAGGGAGTCAAATTACCATTTCTATATCTTAACACCATGGTATAACTTAGAAGAGAACTGTGCATTTTCCTATATTTCCTGAGTTTACATAGAGCATTTCATTACAGGATGATTTTTTTTAGGTTGAACTAGCATTAATGGTATGTCACTTTTATATATTTTGACAGACTGAGTCCCTTAGAGTTAACAGCATTTTTACCTGTTCCTTGGAAACGATTCTGAAAGAAATGTGGGTAATAGTTACCTCCAGTAAGTGTCTTAAATATCACATAAAGATACAGCACAGTATTTTTCAATAGTGACTCTCACCAGTCTCGCAAATTTATAGGCTTCTTCAATGTGTCTTACAAAGGAGATATTTTTAATGCATTTGGGAGACAACAGACCAAATGGCTTTCCCACTTCCTTTAAATTATATATTTTTAATGCCAACAATTCCATTTAAAAATAGGACTAAACATTGGGCATAAAGCTGTGTACAAAAATGAGACCACTGAGGGATTTTTCACAATTTGCGTACTACATTTTTTCAGATTTGAGGATGTGATTTTTCCTTCACTTTCATCACTTGAATAGAGTCAAAAGCAGTATAACTCTTTCTTTCTTTCTTTCTTTCTTTCTTTCTTTCTTTCTTTCTTTCTTTCTTTCTTTCTTTCTTTCTTTCTTTCTCTTTTCTTTCTTTCTCTCTCTCTTTCTTCCTTTCTCTCTTCCTTCTTTCCTCCCTTCCTTCCTCCCTCCCTTCCCCCCTCTCTCAAGCTATCTCTCTTTCTTTTTTCATATCTACCCAAGTTGTGTAGGGCTCAAATGACAGGAACATGCTAATGTTATAAAAACTTATATTTCAATAGTAGTCTAATAGACATACATGTATCTGCTGCATTTGCAAAGAAACCTTTCTTCTTCTGGTTGGGGAATGGAATAAATATTTTCTAGAAATTTTGAATCATAATAATATACTACTATGTATTTCTATGGATGAAGTTAATACAATGCTCATGAAAAGTGAGAGATCCAGTAAAGTTGGCAGCTAATCTAGTCTAATCAATGTCATATTAAAAAGTCCCAATGAAAACCTTTAAAATGGTTTACCCAGACTCTTCTCTAATATTAAAGTCTATTCTGAGTCTGTCTGAAGGACTGGAACAAACAAGAGGTGAAATTTTGTTCAACTCAGAAATTCTAATTTAAATTCATATCAGAATGTCCCTGCAGACATGTGATAGGCTGACTTACAATGAATCAGAAATTTGTGTATATTTTGTAAGTTTAACCTTTTCAAAAGAAGCAAGTTAAATGATAACATCTTCTGTGGAAACATTCTAGTCACATAGAAAATGCTTCACTTCAACAGGAAAAGCTGCTGACATTATGGCACACCACTGCAAAGTTATTCTCACGGTCTCGTGAATGTCCTGATTGTCTACTTTGTCAGGGGCTGCACTAGAACTTACACGCACATTACTTTATTGTGATTGTGGCTACATGTTTTTAACCCCATTTTACAGATAGAGAAACCAAGGTTGAGAGAAGCTAGGCAATGTGCCCAAGATCACACAGATAGTGTGTGAATGTGAAAGAGCTAGGGAAGGGAACCAAAACTTTGCCACCCTGAAGCTGCCCTTTTGAGACAATGATTTTAAACTGTTTATCAAGAGACAAGACTCAGAAGGAACCTTTGAACCTCTCCCCTTTCTTGCCCAAGATTCAGACAGAGAAACCTGTTTCAGGAAAGAGAACTTGGGATGTCTCCTTAACCTAATTTGAATTAAGTATGAAAAACAAGGGTTTCAAGCAGGTAGCTGTTAGCAAGATAATTTGTGTTCCTTCCCTTTCTTTCTGAGTTCCCTAAAAGAATTTGCCTGCCACACATATTCCTCTCTTCCTCAACTACCTGTAAGTCACCCATTTTCACTTCTGAAATCTAAAACCTTGGTGCCTCCTTTCACCTTTGTCCAAAATGTCTTATATACCCAATGTTGTCTCATTGTCGTTGGAACTTTTATACCTATGTGAATTATTTCCCTTTAATCTGTCTCTGTTGATTTATTAGTCCAGCCAGAAGAACTCAAAAAGTGGGAAGAAAAGTATTAATATTTTTAGCCCCCACAATCTGAAACCAGATCATAAACTTAACATTTTGCTTTTTATACTGAGGTGCTTTATTTTACAAATTTGAAGGGTAATCAAAGATCTCTTTCCTAGTTCTTTTGCTAAAGGTTTAGAAACAGAGATGTTATGTCCTATTTGAGGATAAGAATCACTAAGTGAAATTCTTTTGTGTTAAATGCCCTCTACTTAATAGGTATTGTATTAAATTGCACATGCATAGAATTGGAAGAGAGAACATTGTAACTGAGGAGCCACAGATAACATTGTTACTGGTGAAAATGACTTCTTTTGAGGCATTGAAAATTGTAAATGTGGTGGCAAGATTTTATGCATATTAAGGGGAATAATACACCCTTGGAGACTTTGACGGTGAGGAGGCTCTAGCATCAAGTGCCCTGAAGCTTCTGTTAATCCTCTCTATATTTTCTTGGCACCTGATAATGATCAAGGTGCCATTCAAATCATCCAACCCAACTTCCTGATCTTCCTGGGCTTGAGTTGGGACATCTACCTGACTTTTTGGCATTCTATGCCCTCTATCCAATCTGATTACCTTTCCATTTTTTTCCCAGGTGAGGCTCTGCCCCTTTATGTTGCCATCTTGGCTCTTACTGCACATGTCCAAAAATAGAAACACCTGCCCTGTGCCATTTTACTTTTACTGTGCATGCGAAAAAGTTCTGTTATGTCATCTGATTTGTACTGCACATGTGCCCAGCAGAGAAATTTTTTTCCCTCCTCTGTCCTCCAATAATCCAGTACTGGGCTAGCAACAGCCCTTAGAAGATTTCCTGTCCTCTCCAAAGATTAAATCCCCTCAGCAGTAGGCCCCTGGAGCATGTAAATGAATCTATAAATGCTATAGTTTCCTAGTAAGCTTAATGGATTGCTGTCCTAATATCCAATTCAGATTCCCAGTTCATTAAGATTAATACTTGTTTCCCTTTGCTTCCTTCCTTATTAATAACTAGCTAAACCTTTCCTTATTTATAACTAGCCAACTACCTATGCTAACAATATCAGCAGAAACATTTTCTTAAATTTATAAGAAAATTTAAGTTCCTATTCAGTTCTCTATTTAAGTTCTCTATTCAAATCACACTCAGATAAAATTTTCTTTATTCACATATGAATATTTTTTCAGAATAAAGTCTGGAAAATCCTGAGTTATATAATCTATATATAAATATTAGGTCTTAGAAGCTATAGTAAAGAATTAGGTTAATAAAAATGCTATCAAATAGTCCAAGAACTTATGATGGTTAAAATGAAAATTTTCATATAGGTCCTGCCACACTCTATACTCCAGTTCATTTTCTACTCATTTGCTCTGTGCTTTTCCAGTCAGTACATACTGCTTATCACTTATCAGTTACTTAGGTGGATCCTCAAGGTTGACCCAATCGAAACCTAATTTTCAGACATGTCTCCTTTCCTTCTTCTTTTCTGTGTATTTCCTTTAGCTCTCTTCTTTCCTACCTTTATATTGCTACTCAGACCAAAAGAATGTTTCCACTACTACACAAATGTTGAATGATATTTCATGAACTGCAATATTATTTGTGTAATAAGAAACTTTTACTATCAAATACACTCCTTCCCTTTGCTCCATTTACTCTAAAAAAAGTAATAGATTAAACAAAATGACAAAAATATTGAATTTTAAAAGTCCTACTAGAAAACCAGTGCTAAATCTCAATATTTAATTGATAAGCTATATTTTCATGCTGAGAAATACTACATCAGAAAAATAATAAAAGATTGAAGTTGGTGATATTTGACTCTAAGAAACATAATCTTTTGAACAAGGTAAACAAGATCTAGGTAAATATTTTAGAATTTATTGAGCAATTCAAGATGTGTGTTGATGTTAAAGTTACAATTGTAGTGCTGCTGGTAGAGACCATAGTCTTTTATGGGATCATGAGGAAAGCATTCCATGGACCCACACACAGGAGGTTGTGGAGTGGCAAGATTTATTTAGGTGGAAATAGAAGGCAATCCCTGGGTTTCTTGTCTAGAGGAAACTCCAATCTTTTTTCGTCAAGGCCAAAACAAAGACCAGGGTTCAGAGGTTTTGTTTTGTATCAAAGCTTACTCCATTGGAGCCCACACAGTTTGCTGTGGTTCCCAGGTGGCCATTAGACCCACATAGCTGCCACGGAGAGAACATGTGAATGAATGGGGTGAGTATGTGGACATGAGAAAGAAGGGCTTTGTTCCCTGAGATTATATTATCTCAGGTTTAGGAATGACAGGGCACTTGTTCACAGTAACCAATCAACTTCCCAAGTTTCATGGGCTTGTGCTGGGATTGCCTTCTAGCCAATCCATTCTTTCCACAGGACACAATGATCATCCTCTATGATTGCCATTTTGACTCCTGTTGTGTGTGTCACATTCTGTTACCTTACTTGGTTTCTACTGTGCATGTGCCCAGCAAATGATTTTCCCCTCCTCCTCCCACTGATAATCCAGTAGTAGACTGGCAGAAGCCCTGGGGAGGGTTTCCTGTCTGCCCAGAGGATTAAATCTCCTTGGTAGCAGTACCCTGGAGTGTGTGAATTGGTCTGTAAATGCTATAACTTCCTAGTACTCCTGATGAAATGTTATTTTAATAACTGATTCAACTTCCCATTTTATTATGATTAATGTTTGATTCCCTATGCTTCCTTTCTTTATTAATATCTAGCTACCTAAGCTAACAGTAGTAGTTATAGATTTAGGGACAACAATAACACAAATTATTTACTATATTTTATGTATTTTAAAAATAAACATTCATTTTTAAAGATTTATGAATTGATTACATCTCAGACCTTAGACCAAGATTCCTCAGGGTGGTACATCATCTTTTCAGAAGACTTTCTGCCCCCACTATATCCTCATTTCAAACAGAAGATTAAAGGCAATGATTGGATATATCTAATTAATGACAAATAGTGGATGCTTTTTCATTCAAGACTCCATGCTGTCATAGTTTTACTAATTTTTTCTCTTTATACATTGGTAATCCACATAAAATGTTATTGTCAATGACCTCTATAGTGGTTATATGTTTCCTAAATAATATTCCTAAATTTTGTTCACCATATAAATATTTAAATTTGTCCTCATACTATCTTTCATATGCTGAGAAAACTTTTTTAAAGGAAGTTTTGTTATAAGTATTGTTTTGGATATTGTGGGTGTGTGTTGCATACTGTTTTGACTAAAACACTATTTCCATCTGGGGATTGCACCAAAATCTTGTGCAGTCATAAGAAAACAAAATAGGAAAAAATATTCAATATATCTACTGTTTTTGTTACAGAGGGCAAGTGTAGATCAGATTTTGTGATTGATAAGGATATGACAAACTTAGAATGAGAAACAATTAAGCTGGTGTTGCTTCTTACCAAAGAAATTGATTATACTTTTCTTTAAAATAAATGTCCTAAACATTCTTTCTATTTTATAAATGAAATTTTAACTTTTTCTCTCTTAATTCATTTTATTTTTATTTTTAATTTATTTTAATTGTTGTTCTTGTACAGTTTTCTGTCTTTTCCTCCCATCCCAGCCCACCACCCCAGCCCTCCCCACCTCCCTCCCATTTCCTCCCCCCTAGTTTTTATCTATGTGTCCCTTACCTGTTCCTGTAAACCCTTCTCCTTTTCCCCTGATCTTCCCTCCCCTTTCCCCTCTGCTTATCATCAGTCTGTTCTCAATTTCAGTGTCTTTGGTTACATTTTGCTTGTTTGTTTGTTTTGTTGGTTAGGTTCCTGTTAAAGGTGAGATCATATGGTATTTGTCCTTCACTTCCAGGCTTATTTCACTTAGCATGATGCTCTCCAGTTCCATCCATGCTGTCCCGAAGGGTAGGAGCTCCTTCTTTCTTTCTGCCGCATAGAATTCCATTGTGTAAATGTACCATAGTTTTTTTATCCATTCATTTACTGATAGGCACCTGGGTTGCTTCAAACACTTGGCTATTGTAAATTGTGCTGCTATGAACATAGGGGTGCACAGGTTCTTTGGGACTGGTTTTTCAGGGTTCTTAGGATACAATCCTAGCAGTGGGACTGCTGGGTCAAAAGGTAGATCCATTTTTAGTTTTCTTAGAAAATTCCATACTGCTTTCCATAGTGGTTGTAGCAGTCTGCAATCCCACCAACAGTGCACTAGGGTCCCCTTTTCTCCACAACCTCTCCAACACTTGTTGTTTGTTGCTTTGTTTATGATAGTCATTCTGACAGGTGTGAAATGGTATCTCATTGTGGTTTTAATTTGCATCTCTCTGATAGTTAGCAATACTGAGCATCTTTTCATGTGTCTCTGGATCCTCTGTATGCCCTCCTTGGAGAAGTGTCTGTTCAAGTCCTTTGCCCATTTTTTAATTGGGTTGCCTGTCTTCTTAGAGTGGAGTCATGTAAGCTCTTTATATATTTTGGAGATTAAACCCTTGTCTGAGGTATCATTGGCAAATATGTTTTCCCATACAGTTGGGTCTCTTTTTATTTTAATACTGTTTTCTTTAGCCATGCAGAAGAAACTTTTTATTTTGATGAGATCCCATTTGTTTATTCTTTCCTTTATGTCCCTTGCTTTAGGGAACATATCAGTAAAAATGTTGGTGCGTGAAATATCTGAGATTTTCCTGCCTATGTTCTCCTCTAGGACTTTAATAGTGTCATGGTTTATATTTAAATCTTTTATCCACCTTGAATTTATTTTTGTGTATGGTGTAAATTGGTGCTCGAGTTTCATTTTTTTTTTCACGCTGCTGTCCAGTTCTCCCAACACCACTTGTTGAAGAGACTATTTTTACTCCATTTTATGTTGCTGCCTCCTTTGTCAAATATTAATTGACTGTAGAGACTTGGGTTTATTTCTGGGGCTGTCTGTTTTATTCCACTGGTCTATGTGCCTGTTTTTATGCCAGTACCAGGCTGTTTTGATTACAGTGGCCTTGTAATACAATTTGGTGTCAGGTATTGTGATCCCTCCTACTTTGCTCTTCTTTCTCAAAAGTGATGCAGCTATTCAAGGTCGTTTATGGTTCCATATATATTTTTGAAGTGTTTGTTCTATGTCTGTGAAATATGCCATTAGTACTTTGATAGGTATTGCATTGAATTTGTAAATTGCTTTGGGTAGTATGGACATTTTGATGATGTTGATTCTTCCAATCCAAGAACACGGTATATGTTTCCATTTGTGTCTTCCTTGATTTCTTTCTTCAGTGTTGTGTAGTTTTCTGCATACAGGTCTTTTACCTCCTTGGTTAGGTTTATTCCTAGGTATTTTATTTTTCTTTTTGCTATAATGAATGGGATTTTTTTCTTGATTTCTGCTTCTGCTCTTTCATTGTTGGTATACAAAAATGCCTTTGATTTCTGGATATTGATTTTGTATCCTGCTCTTGGCCAAATTCATTTATTAGGTCGAGCAGCTTTTTGGCCGAGTCTATAGGATTTTCTATGTACACTATCATGTCATCTGCAAACAATGATAGTTTTGTTTCCTCCTTTCCATTTTGGATACCTTTTATTTCCTTTTATTGTCTAATCACTGTGGCTAAGACTTCTAATACTATATTGAATAGAAGTGGTGAAAGTGGACATCCTTGTCTTGTTCCTGATCTTAGCGGAAAGGATTTTAGTTTTTGCCAATTGAATACGATGTTGGCTGTAGGCCTCTCATATATTGCCTTGATTATGTTGAGGAATGCTCCCTCTATTCCCACTTTGCTGAGTGTTTTTATCATAAATGGGTGCTGTAGCTTATCAAATGCTTTTTCTGCATCTATAGATATGATCATGTGATTTTTGTCTTCGCTTTTGTTGATATGATGTATTACATTTACTGATTTACGAATATTGAACCATCCTTGCATCCTGGGGATGAATCCCACTTGGTCATGGTGTATGATCTTTTTAATGTATTGTTGGATGCGGTTTGCCAATATTTTGTTGAGGATCTTAGCGTCTATATTCATCAGCCATATATGCCTAAAGTTTTCTTTCTTTGTTGTGTCTTTATCTGGTTTTGGGATTAGGATGATGCTGGCTTCATAGAAAGAGTTTGGGAGTCTTCCATCATTTTGGATTTTTTGAAATAGTCTGTGAAGGATAGGGGTTAACTCTTCCTTAAATGCTTTGTAGAATTCTCCTGTGAAACCATCTGGTTCAGGGCTTTTGGTGTCGGGAGTTTTTTGATTATTGCTTCAATTTCATCTGCTGTTATTGATCTGTTCAGGCTTTCTGCTTCTTCTTCATTGAGTTTGGGAAGATTATATTTTTCTAGAAATGTATCCATTTCACCTAGGTTTTCAAATTTCTTGGCATACAGTTTTTCATAGTAATTTCTTACAATCCTTTGTATTTCTGTGGTGTCAGTTGTAATCTCTCCTCTTTCATTTCTCATTGTGTTTATTTGGGTCCTTTGTCATTTTTTCTTGATGAGCCTGCTAAAGGCTTGTCGATTTTATTTATCTTTTCAATGAACCAGCTCCTGGATTCATTGATCCTTAGAATTGTGCTTTTAGTGTCTATGTCATTTAATTCTGCTCTGATCTTGGTTATTTCCTTCCTTCTACTTGCTCTGGGCTGTCTTTGTTGCTGTTCCTCAAGTTCTTATAGGCATAAGGTTAGGTTGCTTGTTTGAAATGTTTCTGTCTTTTTTAGGTAGTCCTGTGTCGCTATGAACTTCCCTCTCAGGACTGCCTTTGCTGTGTCCCATAAGTTTTGGGTTGTTGTGAGTTCATTTTCATTTGTTTCCAGAAACTTTTTGATTTCTTCCTTAATTTCTTTCTCGACCCATTCATTATTTAATAGTATGCTATTCAATCTCCATGATTTTGAGGATTTTGGGTTTTTCCCCTTGGGGTTGTTTCCAGTTTCAGTCCCTTGTGGTCAGAGAAAATGCTTGTTATGATTTCAATTTTCTTGAATTTGTTGAGGCTTGTTTTGTGTCCTATCATGTGGCCTATCTTTGAGAATGTTCCATGTGCATTTGAAAAGAATGTGTATTTAGTTTCTTTGGGATGAAGGGCTCTCTATATATCAGTTAAGTCCATTTCATCTAGAGTGTTGTTCAATGCCACAATATCTTTGTTGATATTTTGTTTGTAAGATCTGTCCATTTTTGACAGTGGGGTATTAAATTCCCCTACTATAATTGTGTTGCTGTCAATATCTTTCTTGAAGTCCTCTAAGATTTTCTTGATGTATTTAGGTGCTCCTATGTTGGGTGCATATATATTTACAATGTTTATGTCTTCTTGGTGGATTCTTCCCTTGAGTATTATGAAGTGACCTTCTGGGTCTCTCTTTATGGCTCTTCTTTTGAAGTCTATTTTGTCTGATATGAGTATTGCTATCCTGGCATTTTTTTCCTGTCCATTTGCTTGGAAAATTTGTTTCCAGCCCTTCACTTTGTGTCTGTGTAGGTCTTTTGTCCTGAGGTGGGTCTCTTGTAGGCATCATATGTGTAGGTCATGCTTTCTTATCCATTCAGCTATTCTATGCCTTTTGATTGGAGCATTTAATCCATTTACATTTAAGGTCATTATTGATAGGTACTGATTCATTGCCATTTTTGTACCTATGTTCCTCTCTCTCTCGCTTTTCCTTCCTTTCCGTAAAGCAGTCCCTTTAGCATCTTTTGCAGAACTGGTTTGGTAGATGTGTATTCTTTTAGACTTCTTTTTTTCTGGGCAGCTCCTTATTTGGCCTTCTATCTTGATTGAAAGCCTTGCTGGGTAAAGTAGTCTTGGTTGCAGGCCTTTGGTTCTCATTACTTGGATCATTTCTTGCCATTCTCTTCAGCTTGGAGTGTTTCCATTGAGAAGTCAACTGCTAACCTTATTGGGGCTCCCTTGTACATTACTTGCTTTTTCTCCCTTGCTGACTTTAAGATTCTTGTCTTGGAATTTTGCCATTTTAATTATGATGTGTCTTAAAGTGGGCCTGTTTGGGTTCTTCTTGATTGGGACTCTCTGTGTTTCCTGGATTTGTGTGACTTTTTCTCTCATCAAATGAGGGAAATTTTCCATCATTACTTTTTCAAATAGGTTTTCTATCCCTTGCTCTTCTCCTCCTTCTAGAATTCCTATTATATGCATATTATTATGTTTCATATTATCTTGCATTTCTCTTAATCCCTCTTCATTCTTTCTGAGCCTCTTTTCCTTTTCTTGCTCTTTCTGGGTGTTTTTTCCTACTTTGTCCTCCAACTGGCTGATCTGATCTTCTGCTTCATTGATTCTGCTTTTCATTCCTTCCACTGTGTTCTTCAGTTCAGAAATCGTATTCTTCATTCCCTCTTGGCCGTTGTTGATAGTTTTTATTTCCTTTTTCATGTTTCTATATTTTGCAGTGAGTTCATTGTAGCTTCCCTGTAGCTTCTGGTAGCTCTTTGAGAGCTCATGGAGCTTCCTGACAACCATTCCTTTGAACTCAAAATCTGATAGTTGAGTTGCCTTCATTTCATTTTGCATTCTTTCTGGTGCTTCCTCTGTTTCTTTCATTTGGGGATTGTTTCTTTTTCTTCCCATTGTTTGTGAGACTCTTCTTGTCAGTCTCAGCTTTTTAAAATGATCTGTTCTGGCTCCCTGGGTTTATGGTGTGAACTTCTGTGGTAGAATACCTGTGAGATTCAGTGGTGGAGTCTCCTTCAGCACCCTGGTATTCACAGCTTCCATTGTTGTAGCTAGAATCAAGGGTATGTGCTCTGGGTCTTCTACAAAGCCTGCTCTCCCAATCTCAGGGCTGCCAGTTGCAGAGCCACCTCCCCGTTCCCAGGGCTGCCTCCAGTTGCTTGTCCACCTTCGGTCACAGGGCCACCCCTGGTCGCAGGGCCACCCCATTCACAGGGCCTCCCTCAGTCGTAGGATCACCTCTGGTCACAGGGCTGCCCGCTGTCCTGGTCCTAGAGCCCCGTCGGTTTGCAGGGCTACTCCTGGTCACAGGGCCTCCTCCCGGTGCGGGACCTCCTCCAGTTGCAGGTCCTTCTCTGGTTGCAGAGATGCCCCTGGTCATGGCGCTTCCTCCGGTCATAGAGTCGTCTCTGGTCACAGGGCCACCTCTGGTTGTGGGGCCTCCTGCGGTCACCAGTCTGGGTGAATCGCCGGCGGACTCCCGCACAATTCAATCCTCCCTCTGTCCTGGTTGGGTTTTCTTTTTTTGGGTTCTATATTTTTGTAATCCCTAATCTTGGCTGTGAGAGGAGGCACAGCGCATCCAGCTACGCCTCCATCTTGGCTGGAAGTCTCCTTAAAATTTGTTTAAAACGGTAATTGGTAATGAAACTTCAAACTTAAGGAGATACAGAAATAGCAATACAAGGAGAAAAAGACTAATTGTTTATCTTGTTTAGAATTTAAAGCAAATTCAGCCCTGATGAAGATTTTCAATACCATGTACTGCCATGACATTTTTCATAGATGTAATTTTCAGTTTAAAAAGTCTTCTTTTAAAAATCTACTATTTAAGATGGAATAGCATTCACTGACATTTGGGAAGATGGTAGTAAACAAACAGGTTCTTGTCATTGTTTTTGGCCAAAGTAACAGCAGTGTATTTTATGTCTCTAACTAAACTGACTTGCAAACAAAGAAGTAATTTAATGGGATTCCCAAAGCCTGTCAATCCAGATTAACCCTATGGCAGCTCTGCTTTATGAAACATTTAGCCCCTTGGGTTTTGAATTTCTGGCCAAGAAACTTACAAAACAGATACAAAGTATAATGTAAAAATTTGCTTTTATTTCAGCTATTGTTTGTTTATATATTGGGGGTAGTATGGGATAATAGCAATGATAATATCAGGGTGGGAGAACTATGAGAATTTGGGAATGTTAATTTGTCCAAAGGTGCCTCAGAATCTCATCTATATAATGAGAGTTCCATCAAATGCTTGTAGGGTGGTTATAACATAACATATGTAAAGTAGGCACCACAGCAAAATGGTTAAGAGCAAGGACCCTGGAGGCAGATTATGTCCCATGACAGGTATGAATCTTTTCAGAGATGTTGGCTACTATATTTCCAGGGTTTAAAATGGTTCCTAGAGCATAGCATGTGCCCTATAAATATCTGTTAAATAAATGAAATTGAAGCATGCTAGCTTTGTCAATTCTTGGTTATATGACTAGGAACAAGTTACCTGTGCAAGCCTGTTTCTTAAAGTGAGAATTAAGTGAGCACAATGTAAATGTTTAATATATTAGCTGCTATTGTTATGGTAATCTGAAAACAGTGTAAAATAGCAGGCACTCTGTATGTGGTACCCATTTTTACAATGTAATTTTACAGTTAATATATACTGTCTATATTAGAAGATAATATTAATGAGGATGATAAGTTAAGAAAACTACTGGTTTTAAATAATATGCATTTCAAAGTCTTGAAAATTGCTAAATATAAAACATTACTATGCTTTAAAAGCATGGTTCGAAGAGTGAGTTCATTCACAAGTTAAAATTCTGTTATTTAAAAATACTTTCTGAAGTATGCACTTTTTTCCTTTTAAATATCATTGTAAAGGATAAAAGTATTTATATCATTCACCAGAGGAGGCAGCTCTGAAGAGCATGGGGAATGTAGTTGGCTCATGTGTTCAGTATTGAGAACAATGAAAAAAATCCTTCTTTTGTGAATGCAGAACTTGTACAGTACTCACAAATATGAACTATTTTGCAATATTGAGCAATAATTAGTTCAAACATTGCATAGAAGACAAAACAATGTTACCTTAACTATTACCTTAATTCAATACCCAATAAGTATTTTTAAAATAAATATTTAAGTTAACATTTTGGCATAGGTAGAGCTCCCCTGTTCTATTCAGAAATAAATTATATTCACAGAAATTTTATACACAGAACCACAGGATCCTTCTCTTTTTGTTTCATTTTCTGTTTTATTATGATCTCATTTCAGTGAAGTGTAATGAGGAAGCATTATGCACAAGGAGAGACTTCCATCACTCCAAGACTCTCACAATATTTGTACCAGAGGAAAGTTTTCACTCATGTCAGCTCTCTTTACCTCACAAATCTAATTTTCCTTCTCTTCTATCTCTTTGACCTTCCTCTTAACTTATACTACCTTTCCTTATCTTTTTTTCTTTACCATGACTTTGCCTCAGGACAGCAAACTTTTATATTATAAATAGTTTTTGTTTTAAAGTTTCTTGACCAGAAATTCTGGGACACATCATGGCTTAGTCCCTAAGAAAGTCCTTATTGCTTCACTATGGCTTCCCATCCTGCTCCACCAGATTGTACCAAGGAGCTTTCATAGTATAGAGTTTATTCACATAAAATTCATTGTGATATACCAATAGCAAAGGTACTCACAGATCAAGGACAGGGGTTTGAAATGTTGATTTTGTTAAATGTAGTTAGGAAGGGAAGGGGCTTTCCAGAGCCAAGAGTGAAAGCAGTTAGGAGAAAATCAGTGAAAAGTGGGAGCAAAGTAAAGCAGAGTGAAACACAGGCAGAAAGAAAGGAAACGAGGGACCAGGTGATTAAGACACTGATCCCTCCTGCTCTGATATATTTGAGCTCATCACACTGAGCCTTGAGATTCAAAGTAAACTTTTGGAAGGAAACAAAGATGGAACTTAGACTGGTCCAGGATGAGGGTGAGGTGGCTGATGCCTCCATTCTGTGTAATAACCTCTTTAAGCAGGCCATTTGCTCCCACCCCCTATGTTGATCATGTTCCCACCACACTCCCTTCACTCTTAGTGCTTGGCTTCTGTGTTCTCCTTTGAAGAAGTCTTCCTCAGCATCAGCTTTCTCACCACAAATAAAATTTCTCTTTCTTTTGTCTTAATTTTCCAACTCAACCTATCTCCGCTCCTAATACTATACATTCATCCTTCCCTGCAGTAACACAAAGAAGATAAATAAACAAACAAAATCCTCTATTTGTCTTTCAAAAACACCACTGATTTAGCACAATGAAAACTAAGCAATTATTTTTCAGGATTCACCAACTAACAACTACTTCTCTGGTAAGGTCAGGGGACTTCTCATTATTTCTAATATATACAAGGACTGGGTGTTTGTAATAACAGTTCTTATATGTGAAATTCTCTATCTACATATTACCGAGTTTTTCAGTTCATGTTATTGCACTTTATCTCTGATGTCTCCTTTTACTACTTAAGTCTATGCTAAATATATCCTTCCCTGAATAGTATCACAAAAGTCAGAGATTGTTCACTAATACTTTATAACTATTTGTTTCTGTTCCCTAATTTGACAACAAATTTGAGAGCAGAAACTAAAATTTTTGAGTCTTTGAATTCTGACACTAGATGACTGACTAAGCATATTGACAGAATAAGGTTGGTAGATTCTCCCAAGACCTGATAAAGTCTCATTATTTACTATATACCATTAGCACAAATTCTGTCTTCCAAAATCCTTTGTCTATACTCCCCAAACCCGAAAATATTAAAAGAAAAAAGTTTATTTATAGTCCTAAAGAGAGAAGGTTTTATAACTGCATTACTAGAAAACATTGTAAGAAAACAGTTCTTTCAACTTATGTTGGTTTTCTTTTATTATTTCCATGTAGCCTTACTGCCCTTGTATTATATTAAAATGTTATCCTCAGTCTCCTTATTCTAAACATCAGTTGTTCTGAACATAAATGTGTGACCTCACATCTAGGGTTTATATTTTGACATCTGATCTAAAATGGTTCCATGCTGTGTTCATCAATAACAAAATTATGTTTTTAGATATAAATGCTTTCATGCATTTAAAAAATTCAATATGACTTTCCCTTTTCCAATTAATTGATAAAAGATGTCTTTGAGTTATTTATTATAGCAGACTTAATATATTCTTAATTTTTTTAAACTTGTAAGTTTTGCCAAAAGGTGAATGATAGTAATTCATTTTCTACAAACCACTGCAGATCTCATCTGTACGGGAGTCAAGCAGAGTGCTAAATAATTACCTGATTATGCATTCACTTGGCCATATGTATCAAAGTTTCCACCTTCATATGAGAATTAAATATTAGCATGTGGTAGCATTTCAATTTTACAGCAGAGTTCTGCCTATGGAGATCTAAGTCACAAATCATTCCATGTTGGGGAAAGGAATCCAGTTTCAATATATTTTTTGACTAATCAGAATTTACATATTTTTATTAAAGGTCATTTATTTATAATATTTGTTTTTATTCTTTCTAATGAACATTGTGATTATCTTACCCACATCAACAATTTAATTTTGTGCTATGATCTTCAACTTTGCAGCTCACTTTAAAAAAGTGGTTCTACTTCTAGGAGATAAAAGTTAGACAGTATTAATAAAATATATTGAAAATTTTTAATTGGAAAAAGAAATCTCAAAGGAAAGAAAAGATCAAATTGATTAAGTATCACCAGGGAGTTCAGGATGAGCATTTTAGTTTTCTTAGGAAGTCATAAAAATGGTAAGCAAGAAATACAATGGAATTTAAAAAAATGAGTATAATGAACTATGATAAATATATGTGTATTTTTAAACACCAATGTATGGTTGCTTCTTGCATACCCCTTACTGGGGACCTGGCCTGAAACCCAGGAATGAACCCTGACTGGGAATCAAACCAGTGACCCTTTGGTTCGCAGGCTGGCACTCAATCCACTGAGCCACACCAGCCAGGGACCAAAATAAATATTTTATTGACACTTGATCTCAGAATTAAATGCTTTACAACATTTTCTTTTGTGACCAGAAAGTATTTTGCCCTAAATAGCTTCATCATATTTCATTACTGAACTTGATGGTAGAAGTTACAGCAATCTTACTTAAAATGTGGGATTATGTCATATGGACTATATGGTTGTCTTTCAAGAATAGAGTAAGCATATCGCCATAATTGCAACAAATTTTACAATGAAGTTCTTTAATATATCCTATGATTTATAGGGGTAATTTAGGATCCTTAACTATATTAAGGAACTATTCCATTATTCTCTAACAACAAAAGAAACTGGTGCTAGAAGAAATAAAGGTCAGTATTTTATCTTTACCACATTTCCAGTTGCTACATCATTTACATACTGCTATGGTCTTTGTGGCAATGTTCAAAGACATGTGAGAACTTACTCAATGAAGTACACTTCACCCTTCTCTGTATAGGCCATTTCCCAGTTATCAGGCAATGGGTCTGATTCCTCATTCTCTTCAGGTTTCATTGGTTTTGCATCATCCATCTGCTCCTTCAGCTCCTCAGACTGACTGTACACTGGTGCAGGATAAGGCTGGGAGGGTGTCTCCCCTGAGGCACCTGCACTCTTGTCTTCATGTTCACTGGACTCTACAAGAGAACAATGACATGTTGTTTGTCAGTCAAGCTACAGCAACTTCTAAATGTGTGGAATGTGCTGCATCAAGGAATAAGCTCTGTGAAGGCTAATAAGAAAAGCATAATTGCAAAGAGCTCTGAAAATTATCACAGCTTATTTGAGTTCCCCTTTCATGCATTATTCTTGGCTATCCTTCAACTATTTGTTGTTGATTACTAAATCAGAGGACCATTATTTCACAACACAGATGTAGTAGGCAAAGTAATGACCCTCTAAGAACGTCCAGGTCCTACTCCCTGGACCATGTGAATGTTACCTTACATGGCAAAGGAGGATTTGCAGATCTGATTAAATTCAGGTTTTAGTTTGAGATTGGGGGAATAATTATTTATGTAAGTTCAATGTAATCACAAGGATTTTTTTTAAAGTGCAAGAGGAAAGCAGAAGATGGGGAGATTTGACTAGTAAAGTATGACAAAATAGATGCACTGTTGCAGGCTTTGGAAATAGAAGGAAGGGGCCAGCTACAAGTCAAGAAATGTGGGTGCCCTCAGAAGCTGGCAAGACAAGAATGAATTCTCCACAAGAGCCTCCAGAAAGGAATGCAGTCCTACCCACTCCTTGATTTTAGCCCAATAAGCCCCAGGTCAGACTTCTAACATACAGAAATGTAGGATGATAAATTTGCATTGTTCTAAGTTATTAATTTTGTGGTAATTTATTGCAGCAGCAATAGAAAACTAATGTAAAAGAGCTAAAACTAAAAGATATACATTACTCAAGAGAAATAATAACAGGGTTGGAGGACAGACCCAAGAGTCCCAACATGTAAATAGTACAAACTCCAGAATGAACACATGGGGAAGAAATAATAACTCAATAAAAAATGGAAGAAAATGTAGCTAAAATGAAGGACCACTTCAGTCTACAGATTGAAATGGATCCCTGAATCTGAGGACAGATTACTGAAGTACATAGCCCACTAAACATACATAGGTGAAATTTCCAAACTCTACTGTTAAAAAACAGAAACTGCAGCAGCTTCTACACTGAAGAAACATGATTACTTACAAAAAAAGAGGAACACAAGAGCTTCAGTCCTTTCATCTGTACATACTAAGCTCAAAGATAATAAGGTAACATCTGTGGTAAAAAATTCAGCAACGCAATAACTTACCTCTGCCAAAATATTATTCATTTATTCAAGAAAATGAAAGTCACTTTTATTTTTTTATTTTAAAATTTTATTTATTAACTTTAGAGAGAGGAAGGAAGAAAGAGAGAGAGAGAGAGAGAGAGAAGGGAAGGGTGAGTAGGTTTGTTGTTCCATTTATTCATTCATTCATTGGTTACTTCTTGTATGTGTCCTGACTGGGGATTAAACCTACAGCTTTGGCATATTGGGACAATGCTCCAACCAACTGACCTACCTGGTCCCCAGCCAGGCCAAGAAAGTTGCTTTTAAATATGCAAAAGTTCTGATAGGCATATTACTCACATATTCTATATTAGGACAACATTTGAGAAATTATTCTACCCATATGATGATGAATCAGAGTATAGATCTCAAAATGGTGAGAGAACTGGAAAAAATAAAAATTAAGAAGAAATAGATCCTATAACTATAGTTAAGTGTAAATGGAGGATGACCACATTTCTGGAAATTTGTAATATGTGCTAAAGATAGATTTTTGAAAGAGAAGAAAAATATTATGTGAAAAACCTATCACCAGTATGGGTTTAAAACCATATCTTGGGATAGTTCAGGGTCTACAGGGTGCAGGAAATGTAGTGATATAAAGACTATAAAGAGGTCAATAGGAGGCACACCAGAGAGTGGATAAAGAAGATAATTATAAGGGCTATTTATTCATGGGATGGGCAAATAGTTTGGTCAAGGTATAGATGTCATTGTATAAAGAGGATATTCTCTCTCTGAGCCACCCAGGTTTATTTCCTCCCCATTTAGCTTTTCTGTCATTAAAGACAGATCATGAATCTTATTTGTCAGGGAAGAGTACAGCAGGCACCATCTAGTGCAAAAATATTCTTGGGGTAAATAAGAAGAAAGCTATAATGTAGAGAAAGTTGCTGCAAGATAGGATGGTGGCTGAAAGAGAGAAAGTCAAAGAAGAAATGTTTAGATTCAAGAAATTACCTGTTTCATCCAGGGATTCAGGACCAACATCTCTGGATGCTAGTCTGGGATGTGGTATGGTGGTGAGAAGAAGAGGGAAACCACAGAAAAGGTCAAGGGAGCCAAAAGCAGAGGGGGCCTGTGAACACCTTAAGTTTAGAACTTTGGGAGAAATGTTTCTGCAGAGTGACTTCCAATGTCCACTGGGGTTCAGAGGAGAAAAATGATGGAGTGAAAACATTTGGCAAATACTACTCCGAGACTTCCTTGTGGTATGGATGTCATCCAGAAATCCAAGTAGGCTCCAGTGAGAAACTGGGAAAGTGGCTAAGAGTAGGGAACCAATTGGCCTGCAGTGAGGGTCGCTATGGCTTCTTCACAGCAGAAGTGTGGTGGGGACAGCCTCACCCAGAAAATGGTAGGAGAACACTACTGACATATAATGTCAATGTGAATTTAAGACAGCCATCTTGGAAACAGAAAATTCTGCAATCATTTGGGAACGTAATCAATAGTCATTAACATTAAAAGATATAAATATGCAAGTATATATAAACTTTGATTCCATGATCCCACTTTGAGAATATATCCTCTAGAAATAAAGATGGTGTTGCATAAGGATACCTATATAACAATATTTATCACAGCATTGTTTGTAGTAGCAAAGGCCTGAAAATGATTTGAATGCTTATCAATGAGAATGTGATTAAACTGTGGTTATCATTACCATGAAAAACTACATCATATAAAAACAATAAATTAGATCTGTAAAAATAATGAATTAGATCTGTATCTCTTGACCTGGAAAATTATTACTATTCAAAAAGTGATCCAAGCTGTAGGGTAATATATATCGTTAAGCCTATTTTTTAGAAATAAGCAAACATCAAGCTAGATATATTCATATAATTTTGCATTTAACTATATGAACATGAAAACTAGATTGAGAAATATACAACAAATTGTCAACTTTGATTACTAGGTAAAGTAAATTTGAATGGGGGCAGGAAAAATTCTTTTCGCATATCTTTGTATTCATTAGCTATTATTTTTATCATTTCAAAAATTAATAAAGCTAATTTAAAATGAGTAAATTAAAGCAGAATATCCTCTGTTTCAATAAATTACTAGGATCAATGTTTTGCATATGTATCAATCTCAGAAAAATATTAAAGTTATCTTTATGAAATAGAAAGCTCAAGAAGACTTTTATAACAATGAGGTGAAAACACTTTACTGTGGACAAAGGTTGGAAACAGTCCAGCAAAATAAGGACATTGAATCTTTAGAAATTAATGATGTGGAGGTCACTGATGGTATTAGCTATCAGTTATGGAGTAGTTATTTAAGAGTGGATGGTGGGAAAGCCAGTTTGTAATATAATCTTTCATTTTTCTGCCCTTAAAATGAAGAATTTATGAAAAGAATATGGCCTTAGTAATGTAGTCTCCTAGCTGATTCCTTATACAGGTTTGACTTTTGCAAATTGCGTAGAAAAAAGCAGCAAGAGAAGGTACAATTACTTTCTTTAGATTATCTTAGCTGTACCTTATTAGAGTATGTAATTATGAATACACAAAACATACCATTCTCAGGTATTTTCAAGTGTCATATTGCATTTGAAAGTTAAAATGCAAGGTCATGCTCTGAACATATTCATTTATTGAATATTCACTAAATCAATGTTTGTTAAGCACTCACTTGGTGTCAGGCACTGAGGACGGAAAGTTGAACAAGAGAGGCACAATCCGGCACTCATAGAACTCAAAATATGTCAAGATGTGTAGTTTTTAAAGTGTGATCAGTGCTAGCAAAGGGAAAGATGAGATTTTATGCATGTGCACTCACCTGACCTCATTTAGAGCTAAGAAAAGCCTTTTTTTCAATGTGCTATCAAATGTGAAACTTGAAAAAGGAGTCAAGAGACTTCTTCCAGAAAAAGGTAAGGGTGAAAAATAAAGGAATGGACTAGGCAAGGTCTTGGAAGGCATACTGAGAACCTGGGACTACACCCTGAGAGCAATGAGAAGGTACTGATGTTTCTTAATTAAGGGAACAGCACAATTAGATTTTCATTCTGCACAAAGATCTTAACTACAAGTATTCTGGGAATTTGGGAGTGACAAGATTAGATATTTAAAAACCAGTGGGAAGTTACTTCTATGCTCTAGACGAGAGATGATAGTGTCATGGGCATAGAAAGAAGTGGACAGAAGAAATGTATAGAGCATAGATTTGTTATGATTTTCAAAAATAATGGACAGATAAGGAAAAAATGAGAAGTTGTGGTAAACACAGTTAGTGGAAAAGCTATTGACTGAGACAGGAAATGTGCCCTGTGGAGAGTGGGGGAGACTGGATACAGCTTTGGGCATGCTGACATAGAAGTCTGTGCCAGATTCACAATGGAGATGTCATGTCAGAGAGTTCTTGGCTGGAGAGAATCAACTTGAAAGGCAGCAGCATATGGCTAGCTTGTATTATAATACAAGCTGTTGGAGGGAATGAAATTGCTTAGAGAGACAGTGCAGCATGTGGAAATGAGAATCCATAGAGCACTGCCTGAGGAGCTCTAACCTTTGATGGTTGCTGAGAGAAGGACCAGGAAAGAGTAGCCAGGGAAGTAACAGGAAAACCAGTTGGTCCTCCTGCCATTGAAGATGAACAGAAGGCAACCAGGAGGAAATGCTTCACTGTGGGTATACCTTCCAAACAGTCCAACAAAATAAAAATATAAAATCTTTTGAAATCAATGACATGGAGGTCACTGGTGACATTAGCTACCATTTATATAGTAGTTATAATGGAGTGGTGGGTGGGGAAGCCAGGTTGGAATGGATTAAAGAATCAATGAAAAGGTCCTGGCCAGTATTGCTCAGTAGGTTGGAGCATTGTCCAGTAGACCGAAAGGTCATGAGCTCAATTCCCAGTCAGGGCACATAGCCAGATTTTGGGTTTGATCCTTAGTTGGGGTGTGTAAAGGAAGGCAACCAAATGATGTTTTTCTCTCTCATATCAATGTTTCTGTCTCACTCTCTTTCTCTCTCCCTCTCCCTTCTTCTTTCTCTAAAAGCAATGAAAATGTCCTCAAGTGAGGATAAAAAAAAGAGAGAATATAGAATATATTGACAGACAATTCATTCAAGAAGCTTAGTTATGAACAAATAAACTTTTTTTCTCCAACTATATAGTACTATTATATTTTCAAGAGAAATGTAAGATAAATCTTGGGGAAAAAATTGAGCCTTTGGAAATGTCTAATTATGTTTATTTACATGTCAGATATATTCAGCCAAATTATCCCTGTTTATCTAACTCATTTGTTTATTCATTCATTCCTTTATTCTAATTAGTTGATCAGTCATGACATTATCAAACATTAATTTAATATGTACAATGTGCAAAACACTGGACAAGAGCTAATGAGGGGAAAAAAAGAACTTTTTATCAGGTTATTGTGAATTGCTTTGAAAGGAAAATAATAAGTGGCTCCTACCTTTTCTGTCTTAACAAAATAGGAGAAAAAAATTAATACGGCAAATGGAGAACCATAACATTCCTACATTTACTATGTATAGTGGCTAATCTAGAAACATAGTTTATGGTGAGAATCAAGGGCTTGTGGTATAACTCAAACCAATGTACTCACAGGCAGCTCTGAGGCAGGGCAGGCTTCCCATGAGGGGGCAGAGCCTATTCCAGGAAGAGTCATGTTATCAGACACCACACATGGATAGCCTCCCCCATTACTAAGATCCCCCACCAAAATGGAACATTGTTACAACCTATGAACCCACATTGACAATTCATTGTCACCCAAAGTCCATAGTTTACATTAGGCTTCACTCTTGGTGATGTTCATTTTTATGGGCTTGGATAAATGTATAATGACAAGTATCTAAGATAATATCACATAGAATAGTCCACTGCCCTAAAAATCCTCTGGGCTCTGCCTATTCATCCATCTCTCCCCTCTAACTCCTGGCAACTCCTGATGTTTTCAATGTCTCCATACTTTTGCCTTTTCCAGAATGTTGTGTAATATAGGGCCTTTTCAGATGGGCTTCTTTCACTAAGTGATATGCATTTAAGTTTACTTGATGTCTTTCAATGGCTTTATAACTCATTTCTAAATTTCAGTCCTGAATAATATTCCACTGTCTGGATGTACCACCAGAACAGAATGTTGGTAATCAAGGAGGGAAAAGGACAGATCTTACATGCCCACCAGAGGTGCATGCGTAGCCACTCCTGACAGCACTCCCTCCTCCCATGAAGCTCAGCTTAGAAATACGTGCTGTGTGCCCTCATGCAAGTCTCGTACCTGTGGGATCTGTGGTTTGATAAACCCTAGACAACTTAAATTCTGACTAGAAGGAGCCGAATAACCCATGCATCTGATTTTACTTTTATAGTAGTATAAAGCTATTTTTTTCCCCTTTTCTTGGAGCATTTATTTTAGAAAACTCATCATTGCAAATTCTTTATCTCTTTGACACGTATATAAATCTTTAAGAAGCTACATTAAAGCCCTAGCCAGGTATCTCAGTTGACTGGAGCATCTTCTGTCTCTCTCTCTTTTTTTAAATCTTTACTGTATTTTTTCCATTACCATTTAGTCCCCTTATACCTCCCTCCCCCCAGCAACCACTATGCTGTTGTCCACATCCATGAAACTTTCTCCTTTTTGCTCAATTTCTGAGTTAAGAATTGATCATGTAGAAATGTCATTTTTGACTTCCAAGAGAAATTTTTCAACATAGTTTTATTGCTAAATCAAAACATTTTTTCTATATATATAAATGTAATTTACCCTAAGATGCTTGGTGCTAAAGGGAACAGATTATTAAACACTGATGTTTTCTGAGCAGTGCATTTTGCATTCTAGGTTCTTCAGGTGGCTTGCAAACCAGAGTGATTTTTTTCTTCACTTACAACAGAAACAATATATACTTCAAGAGAAAAGGAACCTCTTTCTAAAGAGTGGCAGTGGTGAAATAGATGTTAACAATATACAGACTTATAAACAGTGACCCCTAAAACATATTTATGTATACTTTTACTGTTGTGATGAATTAAAAAATATAATTTTTCATCTTTCCTAACCTCATTGTATCCTAACCTTGTTGGATGCAGCAAATGATTTTCTTCTCATAAGAAAGTCAAAAGAGCTCAAAGATCCTGAAAGAACACAGGGACTGAAAGCCATTTAACTAGAAGAGAGTTAAATGTATGCATTTTTCCATTCAGTCCTGTTCACATAAATTGTATAGCTGTGGTCCGGTCTAAGGTTTCCATAGTACAACAATATATACTGTGGTCATTTCATTTGCTTACACTTTCACTGCCTTTTGGATGGAAATATAAGGATAAATTAGAATGCCACGGTTTTGAATGTTCCTACCCAGTTTCATTAAAAAATAATGAGAAACTGAGATAAAACCATTTAGAAAAAAGAATGTCTGTTTTATATCTTATCCATGTTTTCATTTGATGTGGTTGAGGCATATACTTGATATTCAGCTTTCTGTAATTGCCATCCTTCAAAATGAGGGAGAATAATGTTTTTAAGCTAGAAAGAAAATTGTTGATTTTATTCCTTTCAGCATCATAACTTTTAAATTTCTAAAATTTGTTTTAGATTGTGAGAGAACTCTGTGATTTCTATTTCTAATGACTATATGATAAATTTTAATAAATCTAATAGACTTTTCTCCAGTCTTTATATTATTTCTCTGTAAATAAACACGGCTGGAGGACATTTAAGGGGGAAAAGATTGAGGAACATACTTGCAGTTGATAAAGAAAAAGAATATAAATAACTTGAAATTAAAAGAAATTGTTTTTCTTGTTGTTTAGCAATCCTCAGAGAGCAGCAAACATGCTTCACAAGAAACAGAACATAACTGCTGAGGCTAGGCTCAGACTACCTGGGTTTAAATCTGTCCTTCACAGTGCAATACTGAGCAAGCTATTTAATTGCTTTGTGCATTCTGCAATTTACTTTACTATATGATGGGGAATAATAATATTACCTACCTATAGGAATTTGACATGACATGTATATAAATTGCTCAGAACAGTAAACTACTGAAACATTGTACGTGTTTAGTAAATGTTATATATTATTATCAGTGAGCTCTACTACTTAGAACATTAAAAAGATTGCATAGTTAAATCAGTCAAGCAATGTAAATGGTTTCTTCCTACAGACACAAGAGTGGTCAACTTTATGTGATTTTTAAGATATTAGGAATTTTCAAAAAAAATGCAATTGCTTAAAAAACACACAAAGCTAACATTTTCTCTTTACTAGGTGTTTGCATAAATTGAGTTATTCTTCCTTAATTGAGACATGCTGTGAAGTTAAGTGATGTAAAGGAGGAAAAATAATCCTCAGAAGACACACATTTTTCCAAATTCTGCATTATTTCCTATGGAGTTATGCATCTGGTTTTGCTGGGCTCCAGGAGCTGCTACTGAGCTATAAACTTGGTATCACCTATAAACTTGGCACCTTTAAAGGTGCTGATTTAAAGCAGAATCTGAGATGAATCGCCCCAACTTTATATTCCCAGGGCAAGCTTCACTTTCAAGTCTGCTTACAACAGATTGCTCAACACTTTCACTACATGGTAGTGGAAGTGGTAGCTCTTGAAGATGCTCCCTGCCTCCCTGCTTCCTTGCAAATTTAGCACTATTATTACAAAGTATGTTAGTTGATTGAGCCAAGGTCTTACTTGTATTGTGGGGGTGGAGGGGCAGTCGGGCTGTCAGAGCATGTTGTTCACTTCACTGCTGGAAACAGAAATTCTTATAATTTGAACTACAGGCTCGTGTTAAATGAACACCTTGGGTTGATTTTTGAACAAGAGAAAAATATCATTGTAATTGATTTTTGATTATGGCCATACTGTTGATTATATCCTGTAATGAAAAGTGGAGGAAATTCTGTCTTCAGAAAAAAACAGTCATGTTGTGGCCACCTGCATTCTCTGTTCCCAGTTAATTGAAAGTAGCCAAGATTGTAGCTTATTGCTCAAAGTTATCAATTTTCCTTACTTTTCCTGAACCTCCTAAGATGAGAAGAGAAATTATAATATGAGTGCTAAAATGTTTAGACATTGAATTATTAGTGAATTTTTGCTCATTATTTAAAAATACTTTTTTGATATTGCAAAACATGCAAATGGACCAAATTCAAAAGTATAGAGGAAATAAGTGCAGAATAGGTTTCCCTCCTGTTCCTACTCCCAGTGCTCTAGCAATGCATTTCTCAAAGATGATTATTTTTGTTCAGTTATTTCAGAGATTTTTCTATGTACATTGATTACTTTTAGTTGGTGTTTTCTGACTCTTTTAGCTCTCTTAAAGTGTTACTAAGTTTTAAAAAAAATGCATTATAGTCCTAGCTGGTGTAGTTCAGTGGATTGAGCACCAGCCTGCAAACCAAAAGGTCACTGGTTTGATTCCCAGTCACAGTATATGCCTGGGTTGCAGGCCAAGTCCCTAGTAGGGGGCGTGTGAGAAGCAGGCACACATTGATGTTTCTCACCCTCTCTTTTGCTCTATAAAAATAAATAAAAAATAAAAATTAAAAAAATTAAAAATGCATTACAAAATTTTATATAAGTTATAGAGATTAAATAGGGTTAGTTAGCTCTTAAACACAATGGCAATGAAATATATATATATACACACATATTTCTGAGACGTTAACAAATACTTTCTTTAATTACTTGAGGCTATGAGAGAAACACAAGTCCGTAATAAAATGTCATAACTAGGGAAAGTTAGGGTAATAAATTTTGAGAAGACACATCAATTAAGGAAGCAGAATTTAATTCTCAATCCTGTAAAAACATTACTTTTTATCTGTGATATTTGTAACCAAGTTGTATCTCATCTATTGACAGGGGTAGTTAGGAAAATGTGAATTACTAAAAAACAATATTTAGTACCTCAAAATTACTTTTTATCTTTATTTAAAAAATCAGTTATAAAAGTTTTGAAACACTAAAAGAACAATATGAAAAATTATGAAAATAGAAAATTCAAGATCCATGACTGGAAGATGAAAAAAACCCCAAGATATAACTAACTGAATAGGAAAGAATCAGTACAAAAATCAGTAGAGAGATTTATTTCCCATTAACAGGGAAGAAGAGCTACCTTAATTAGTATATTTTCTTCTTTTGGTAACATTAACTTTTAAAACATTTCAATAAAAATAGGCTTGGGTAGGGCAATAAAATAAATCCTCACAGCTTTGAAACTGTATATGTTGTATATTTTTTATAATGTAATGAATTCTGAAGATATTTATCATTTAGAAACAGGTTTTCCAAATCTTCAACTAACTCTTGGGGAAAAGAAACTGAATCAGAATTGAACAAACTCTAAGAGCAAAGCAAGACATCAAATGAAATATAGGGTATGTATGTATGGTATTTTTTAAGTCTTGCTTTTAAAATTCTGAAAAAAATGAAGAGACTAGTACTATATGAAACATAAATCACCTTCCAAGAAACATCAAAGGGGCTGAAGAGAAAAGGAAGAAGTCATTTAAAAATCTTGATCTTGATAACTCAAATGTTATTCTTTAGGGCCAAATTGGAGTCTAGGTATTTTTTGATGAGAGCAAGGAGTCAATTAGGAGAAAAAAGATAAGAGTGCTGTTCCCAAATGACGGTGCTATATGAAAGGAATGAGTAAGCAGATAGACTTTACCAAGAGACCTTACCCTTTCAGAGATAAAGGCCCGCTAGAAATAACTAGAGCAATCTGAGATTTCACACCAAAATTACAATCACTTCTATGAAGGGAAATATGAGGTAAGAAGATAGAACACAGCATGAAAATCAGAACTAAAGAGAATGGATGACTATAATTAGAAATAAGCTTAGATTCAACTAGTCCACAGGTTTTCTGCAAGTGCTGCTCAAACCTGAATGCTTTTTTTCCTTTCCATTTGCATGAAATAAACATTTCTATCCATTATTTTTAGGCTCTGTGTATCTCTCATTCTGAGGAGACAGCAAATACATGGGTCTTGTTTTCTTATCCATTCAGCTACCCTGTGTCTTTTGATTGCAGCATGTAAGGCATTTAAAGTGATAACTGATAAACACATATTTATTGACATTTTGTTTTTTAACCATTTTCTTGATTTTTGTTTTTGTTTTTTCTTCTTCTTAAAGCAAGCCCTTTAACATTTGCAATATTGGTTTGGTGGTTACAAACTCTGTTAGCTTTTTCTCATCTGGGAAGTTCCCTATTTCTCCTTCAATTGTAAATGAGAACTTTACTGGGTAAAGTAGCATTGGTGGTAAGTCCTGGCCTTTCATTACCTTGTAATATTTCGTGCTAGTCCCTTCCTGACTTAAATGTTTCTGCTGAGAAATCAGATGACAGTCTAATGTGAGCTCTCTTTTAGTTAACTAACTGCTCTTCTCTTGCAAACTTTAATATTCTCTCCTCATCTTTAAGCTTTGCCATTATAATTATGATGTGTCTCAGTGTGGGCCTCTTTGGGTCCATCTTGTTTGGGGCTCTCTGCACTTCCAAAACTGTGTCTTTTTCCTTCACCAGGTTAGCGAATTTTTGGTCACTATTTCTTCAAATAGGTCCTTTATCCCTCACGCTCTTCTAAAATCCTCATGATGTGGATGTTGTTACACTTCATGTTGCCCCAAAAGTTTCTTAAATTCTCCTCATTTAAAAAAATTTAAAAAAAATTTTTGCTACTCTGCTTGGGTGTTTTTTTTCTACCTTGCCTTCCAAATTGCTGATTTGATGATCTGCTTCATCTAAGCTACTGTTTATTCCTTCCTGTGTATTATATATTTCAGATATTACATTTTTTATCTCTTACTGCTCCTTTTCTCATGCTATTGAATATCCTTACAATTATTAGCTTTAACTCTATATCTGATAAATTCTTGCCTCCAATTTATTTAGATCTTCTTTTGAAGAATTCTCTTGTTCTTTCATTTGGGGCCTGTTTCTTTGTCTTTCCATTTTGACTCCCTTTTTGTTTTTGTTTCTATGTATTAGGTATATCTGCAAAAACTCTGGTGCAGGCCTATTTCAGAAGTGGCTGTTACTGGCCCTGGGCAACCTGATAGGACCTATAGGACCCACAGCTTGTGGCTCTCTCTGCTAGGCCTGGGTGCATGCAGAAAGGAGAAAGGTGTGCAACATACCTGGCTTTTTATCAGCATTGGCCTGAGGAGGGTCAGCTAAAGTCTCAAAGCTCCCAGAAATTCACCTTTGCCCGCACACTTTCCGTTAGGTTTATTCAACGAAGGTACCTTCAGCTATACTCCTAAGCAGCCTGGTTTAAGCTCCATAGGTGGGGGTTCAGAGAGATTCCTGCAGGTGGGGCTATTGTTTCACTCCAGGCTGATGCCATATAGGAGGGAGTGCTCTGCCTGAGAAGGATGGCTTCTATAGTATGGGGAATGACTCAGGATAGGGATCCTGGTGGCTAACCCTTCAGCTCTTTCCCCAGAGCCACCAAATCCAGACTCTTCTCATGTGGCTCTAGTCTGTGCTGCTCTCCTTCTGCTGGGGCCCAGGGTTAAGTGGCTGCAAATGAAATTTTGTGTGTTGGCCATCTAAGAGGCTTTCTGTATCTTTAGTCATCTCTACCTGGTGTACAGAAATCCTGCTACTTTTCATTTCCATATGTCATTTGGATTCCTTCTCTGGTTCTGGTACTCTAGGCTGGGGAGCCCAGCATGGGGTTTAGACTCCACTCTTCTCACGGGGAACCCCTTGCTGCTGAAATATCCTTCCAGAACTTCCCAGCAATTCCACTACTGGGAATTTACTTGAAAATATCTGAAACACTAATTTAAAAGAATATAAGCACCCCTATGTTCATTGAAGTGAGGTTTAAAATTGCTAAGATTTGGAAGCAGCCCAAATGTTACCAGTAGATGGTGGATAAAACAACTATGGTACATTAACACTATGGAATACAATCAGCTATAATAAAGGAGAGTTTATTCTTTGCAACAGCATAGGCGGACCTGGAGAACATTGTACTAAGTGAAATAAACCAGTCAGAGAAAGATAAATACCATATGATTTCACTCATACGTGAAATTTAATGAATAAACTGAACCAAAAAGCAAGACAGAGACAAACTTAGAGAACAGGCTGACAGCTTGGGGGGAAGGTGGGGGGTAGAGGGATAGAGCAAAAACAAAAAAAAGACTCATGGACATGAACAACACTCTGGTGATTGTGGGGGTGAGGTGGGTAAGTGGGTGGAATAAGGTGTACGTTGGATAAACGGTAATGGAAAAACAAATACACAAACTAACCCTGAATGTTACCCTGATGATTCTTGTTTGTTCTGCATTCCTTGTTAATGTGTCAAATCCCTTTCTCACACATCATATGAATCCTCAGTGAAGGCTGAGTGCACAATCACAAAAGTGCTGAATCAGTTTTGAGGACAGGATGAAGGTCAAATAATGCATAGCTTTCCATTCAATTGCAAAGTGAGTCTGCCTTGATTTAAAATGACATCCTTGAAACTGGTAATGATTTAATTTTCCCCCAATGGTATAGTTATATTTACTACAATAGTTCATAACCATAAACTCTAACGTGATTACCTTGTAACTGTATAATCACACCTAGATAAGAAGAACATTTTATAATTAGGACAGTTTTGACTTTCAAATAATTCTTTCATAAAATGATAGAATGCCCCCTCATTTAAAAATGGAATATCTAATTTACAATAGCCCAGAAACTTGCCTCTTCAATGGAGAGATAAAACCCAGTACTGTGTTTGGGAATAAGATCATAAAACTAAGCCTCCTCAAAAAATATATAAATCTTAGTGGATACACACATCGCAGTCTCTGTGAACCCACACAAAAATTAGCAGGGGATAAGCACTGGGGTGGTTTCAGAGTGGGCTATTATTCGCAGGAAAACAGTGAGATACACTACAGAGGACATAATTCTTTTGACAGTGACAGGACCTCATTCACAGAAACAGGACTGATGGTGCATGCACAGTCAGCGTGCCAAGCAGCACAGGACCTGGAGGCAGGTCCCTAATGGTGAACTGAGATCATTGCTGAGGACACTTAGTGATCACATAAGGGACACTCTGTTTGCTCTCTGGGAGATGCAGTTCATTTGCACTAATTGCAGGCTTTGGGGGCCTGGAGAAGGCAGCTCTGTGTACACATACTGTATTCCCTTTGTTGCTGAAGGTAGCTCTCACGGGCCCCGTTCCTCCTGGCATTGTGTGTGTGTATTAACAGAGAGATTTAGCTGCTTTAAAATATATGTGTACTTCTACTTCTTTGTACTAGGCTTACTAATAGCTGGTGAGGGGAAGCTACAATATAATAGTGAATTACTTTCCGGAAAAGTTTAGCAGATAATTCATGAAATAAAAGAAATCCAAGAAAGCTTAACCCAGTTATTTTGGTTTATAGGATTTGCTTTTTTTCAGAAAAGTTTGATCTTTAAAAATAAATTCTACTTATCTATTAACCACCCATCTAGTTTTGGTATTTCCATAGTTAGAGAGATTAAATAATTCTCATCTCTAAGAATATATTTTTAAAAATATACTTCTGCATCATTTTCTTCAGTTTTCAAATAACTTTTAAAGAAATGTAAAATCAGGAATCTCATCTGTTTTGAACTTAGAAACACTGCATGTTGAAGGTATGAAAAAGTGTAAAATGAACTGTGAATGACATCTAATCATGTTATCATAGTAAAATTTGACATTCTCCAGAAGTATGGTTGACTGAAAAATAAAGATTTACTAAGAGCTTGAAATATTTAAAGATATATACTGATCACTGAGATAGATAAACAAAAAGTAGAAAAGATCCTTGTCCTAACAATTTTTAAAGCATGTATAGGGATGCCAGATAGGCACATTATGAAAAGTTACCTACAAGTACCAGGTAACCAAGACTTCCCAAGTGAATGAAAGTATAAATTGAATTTCAATAATCCAGAGATGGACAGTTTCAACATTTCATTATAAGAGTCAACAAATAATTTCTAAGGAACATCAAAAGTTTTATTCAATTTGAATAAAAGAATATGAAGTTCAAATAAGTGAGAAAGGGCTTATCAGACAGATGAAGGTATTTTATGAGTATAGACTATAAAGGCGAGAAGAGAGAGGGGGAGTAATGGTAGAAAAACTAACAGAGATATTGCATCCGAATGTGGGAGGACATGAGTGGCTACCCAAAAAGTTTGAAGCCACAGAAATAGAAGCTCATTTAAGTTTTCAGAAAACTACATACCCAAGCACAGGATGAAAATCTTGAATTGATCAAGGAATAACGGGTAACATGATAGGGGTGGAGCCTAGAGGGATGTAGGGCCAGTTAGGAGAATATACAAATGAGATGGTAATCTAAGATGGAGCAGTGATATTTGGAAGGAAGAGAAGAAAGCTAAAGGACTAGTGATCCTTTATAGTCAATAATATTACACATATCAAGACTGGGGGAAAGAAGAATCAAAACTCTCAGCTATCTGGGTAAAAAGAAGAATTAGAGAAATTAGGCCAAATGACTTTGTGAGTTGGTTTGCGTGCTTGTTTTATAGAAGAGTTTAAGTGGAATGTTGCATTCAAGTTGAAGAAATGCTGAGGTGGGACAGTTCAGTGAGCAATAGTTAGAAATATGGCCCTGGAACATAGGGACAAGTAAAGGTTGCAGGTAAATCTATTTGAAGCCATGGGGCTGGATGACAAGATAAAGATGTCTAAATATAGGTGAGGTTAATATCAAGGGAAGGTTTTCTGGGCATACAAATTTTAACTACCAGTTTAAAGACAGATTCTCTAAGATGATGTAGTATATATCAGCCTTGAAAGCATTTGATGTAACATCACTGCCATGAACCAAATGAAGGATGAATATAACGGAATGCAATGTAGATAAAATACAGAGCTGTACCATTGTGATTTATCTTACAGAGGCCAGGAGTCACTCTGTCCTCAGCATAGTTAACAGCCCAGGATAGGTTCAGGGATTCAGGTGGCCTATTCTCAACTCTTGCTACTAAATGAAGTATTACCTTACCTTAGTTAAGCATCTTAGGATAAATTTCATCATTTCACATTCATTAAGCAAATACAATGATTATGGGATTAGAAATAATATATATCAGAGGGAAACATTTATGATTTGAAACATTGAAAGATGACTATGTGTCTTTTCTAGGTGATTTGGGTTATATCCATGTGTGTGATGTAATTTTGAGTAAAAAGGAGAAACTTAGCATAAAATGAATATTCACACACTTTATGTAACTTTTCATTGAAAATGTTAGTATAACATGGAGAAATTACATATTTAAAAGTAGTCACTGACACTACATAGATGAGATCCAAGAAAAAAAGAAATATTAATATGTAGTTCTAGCTATAAACTACAGTTCAAAGGAGAAATGATGAATAAAAGAAGTAATAGAGGGAAACTGAGGACTCTTGTAAAATGTTTCTTTACATAAAGAAAACAATTCTTTTCAGTAAAGGATATAATGAGTTAAAGATTTGTAGGTTTGATGCTTATATACATATAGATATTGCAAAACCTAGGAATTGTTATGTTTTCAGAGGGAAATCACCTATACATGATTTGGTAGGTAGAAATTTATAATGCTACTTTTAAAATAGTGGTCACATGTTTACTATTGCTAACAAATATATTTGTACTTCTGTTTGGTGTTATAGGATTCAGGATAGCAGAGCAGCTAAGAATGTGGGTTCTAGATTCAGATTTCTTATATATGAATTACAGTTATTGATCAAATTATTTAACTACAGTGCATTTCCATATCCTAATCTGTAAAATAGTACCTAGTTAATAGGACTGTTAGGAGAATTAAATGAACTAATACATATAATGAGGTTAGGGAGTTCTTAGCACACAGTGAGCATCTATACAAAGTTAACTTTTATATTACCATTTCTATAAATTTTTTGTAATGGGATAAAGTTACCTCAGTAAGGTTTTTTCACTCTTCAAATGTCCCTTATTATTATTTTTTGACTTTTTAAAATTAAATTTTATTTTAATTGTTGCTCTTATACAGTTTTCTGTTTTCTACTCCCATCCCGTCCCTCCGCCCCAGCCCTCCACAGCTCCCTCCCATTTCCACACCCCCCCCCCCTAGCTTTTGTCCATATGTCTTTCATACTTGTTGCTCTAATCCCTTCCCCTTTTCCCTGGATATTCCTATCCCTCTCCTCTCTTGTTCTCAATTGCAGTGTCTTTGGTTATATTATGCTTGTTTGTTTGTTTTTTTGATTAGGTTCCTGTTAAAGGTGCGATCATATGGTATTTGTCTTTCACCTCCTGGCTTATTTCACTTAGCATAATGCTCTCCAGTTCCATCCATGCTGTCGCAAAGGGTAGGAGCTCCTTTCTTTCTGCTGCATAGAATTCCATTGTGTAAATGTACCATAGTTTCTTGATCCATTCATTTATTGATGGGCACCTAGGTTGCTTCCAACACTTGGCTATTGTAAATTGTGCTGCTATGAACATTGGGGTGCATAGGTTCCTTTGGATTGGTGTTTCACGGTTTCCAGGATATAATCCTAGCAGTGGAATTGTTGGATCAAAAGGTAGGTCCATTTTTAGTTTTCTTAGAAAATTCCATACTGCTTTCCATAGTGGCTGTACCAGTCTGCAGTCCCACCAACAGTGTACTAGGGTCCCCTTTTCTCCACAACCTCTCCAACACTTGTAGCTGCTGGACCTAGTAAATGAATTTGGCCAAACAGCCGGATACAAAGTCAATATCCAAAAATCAAAGGCATTTTTGCATACAAACAATGAAACAGCAGAAGCAGAAATCAAGAAAAAAATCCCATTTGATACAGCAAAAAGAAAAATAAAATACCTAGGAATAAACCTAACCAAAGACATAAGGGATCTGTATGCAGAAAACTACACAACATTGAAGAAATAAATCAAGGAAGACACAAACAAATGGAAACATATATCGTGTTCATGGATCAGAAGAATTAACATCATCAAAATGCCCATACTACCCAAAGCAATTTACAGATTCAATGCAATACCTATTAAATTACCAATGGCATATTTCACAGACATAGAACAAACACTTCAAAAATTTATTTGGAGCCATAAACGACCTCGAATAGCTGCAGCAATCTTGAGAAAGAAGAGCCAAGTAGGAGGGATTACAATACCTGATACCAAACTGTATTACAAGGCCAC
>PVKU01006932.1:0-95249 GCA_004027475.1 Anoura caudifer
TATGGTATTTGTCTCTCACCTCCTGGCTTATTTCGCTTAGCATAATGCTCTCCAGTTCCATCCATGCTGTCGCGAAGGGTAGGAGCTCCTTCTTTCTTTCTGCTGCGTAGAATTCCATTGTGTAAATGTACCATAGTTTCTTGATCCATTCATTTATTGATGGGCACCTAGGTTGCTTCCAACACTTGGCTATTGTAAGGCCCACTCTTTTCAGATAGGGGTAGAGGAACTGTGAAGTTGTCAGGAATCCCTTAGAGTTTAACGGAGAAAAACTCTCATCCACAAAAGACTGAGAAGCCAGTATGGGTAATACCTAATTATTCATGCTGTCTTGAGTCGTAAGTCAAGAGACTTGCTGAAAGACCCATCTGCTGGGTTCTGTCAGACTTCTAGGCCTTTCTGACTTCTTGATTTTTCCCTTTTGTGGACCGGCAGAGAGATGGGGGTCACCTCCCCTAAACTGTACCTAAAACCATGCACAGAATCATGACGTATGAGTTTCTTATTTCAAGGGTCCTGCAGGCCCCTGAAAAAATCTTAAGTAAACACACAACTCAGGTAATGTTGACATAGCCCTCTGGGAACACAGACCAGTTAGCTTTGTCACCAAGATTCAAAGATGGCATCACACAAGCGATGGCATTTGAGGGAGGTCTTATGGCAGCGAGGGAGCTGGCAGGGAAAGAAGTGGGAGAATGAATTTGAAGCAGAGGCAAGAACACGTGTAATGGTGAAGATAGAGAGGAATATGCATCAGAGGTGAGTGATTCTATACGGCCAGGGGGAAGGTCCGTGTGGGCCAGGGAAGAAGGTTCTGTTTGCTCCGTGTCATCCATCTGTGCCTGTGAACACGAGCTTGCACCATTTATTGGTAGTTTGTCTAGTACAGTGGCTGTTGAACCTGAGCAAGCTTGAGAATCACCTGCAGGGCTTATGAAAACACAGGCTGGGCCCCAGCCCTGGGGTTCAGGATTCTGTGGGTCTGCAGTAGAGCTCAGGAATCTGCATTGCTAATAAGCTCCCAGGTGAAGGTGATACTGCTCCAGGGACTGTGGCACTTCAGGAATGGACTGCTGGTCTTGCATAAGGGTCCTTAAAATCATAGAGGTCATGACTGCCTTTGCAAAAATGACCAATTCTCTCCTCAGAAACCTACACAAATATTCATAAATGCATACTATGATCTATAACTTCATGGGCTCCTGAGACCCACTAAGACGAAATGTAGGGTGGTGACTGATAGCAGCCACCTCCATCTCTAAGAAATATATTGAATTAATAAACACAATGTAGAGCCCAGGCTGGGTAGCTTCATTGGTTAAAGCATCATCCTGATATGTTAAGGTTGAAGGTTCGATCCCTGTTCAGGGAACATACAAGAATCAACCAATGAATGCATCAGTAAGTAGAACAATGAATCGATGTTTTTTTTCTCCTTCTCTCTCTCAAATCAATGAAACTAAAATAAAAAAAAATAAAGGCAGCATAGCTTTCAAGCACCATTTTAATGGAAAACTCTCAGGAAGAACAGTACACTGAAAAATGGTACTAAAGTGTGATTTTACTTATGCATCATGGAATTCATCACAGTGACCCTAGGTGCAAAATGACAAGGTTTGGGGACAGGGGCATATCAAAGGGCAGTCCCTGGGTGCTACAAGGAAATTCCTGTCTCTTTAATGATATTCAGGTAACCTAGCTCTTTCCCATTCTGAGCTGCCAACTTCTAGGGAAATAAGAGAGGGGCAGGAAGGTAACATGGAAGAAAAGGGTACATTTAGCCACAGCCCTGGGGAAGGACACAAAAATTTGTGCCTTAGGGTAAGTGTAGCTATGGCTCTAGGGTCTCTGGCTCCTACACTTTAAGATCAAAGAAAGAGCCCTGGCTGGTGTGGCTCAATGGATTGAGTGCCAGCCTGCAAACCAAAGGATCGCTGGTTTGATTCCCAGTCAGGGTGCATGCCTGGCTTGTGGGCTAGGTCCCCAGTTGGGGGCGTGCGAGAGGCAACCACACACTGATGTTTCTCTTCCTCTCTTTCTCCCTCCCTTCCCTTCTCAATAAATAAAATCTTTAAAAAAAAGATCAAGGAAAGAGATAATTAAGAATAGGCTTGCCCTGGTCGGTATGGCTCAGTTGGTTGGAGCAACATCCTGTACATCAAAAGGTTGCAGGTTTGATCCCTGGTCAGGGCACATACCTAGGTTGTGGGATCGAGGGGTATGTATAGGAGGCAACCAATCCATGTTTTTCTCCCACATGGATATCTGTCTCTCATATCTCTTTCTCTCTCCTCCCCACCTCATCAATGGACTATGTCCTCTGGTGAGATTTAAAAAAAAAACAAAAACAAAAACAGAGAAGAACAGGCTTAAAAGAATACTTCAAATCTGTTGTGTTACACAAAGCTAGGAGACAACCCCTGTTGTAGAGAAAGGAACCTTCTGACTTTACTCTTGACCTAAGAATCCTCCTCACATGCCTTCCAGAACCCAGCGGTACAGAGATTTTTAAATGACCCTGAAAAGAAAGCAGAGGTGTTCTTTATTTCATGGAAAGAAAGTCATCTTTCATTTAAAGAACCTTAGGCCTGCTCTGCATGCACGCATGGAGTGAGGAACACGAGGCAAATATATTACTATTCATTTTTGTGCTGACAAACTTAAGGGATCCTCTGAGGTCAAGGGACAACAGGCTCACTGAGCTGGAGAGCAGAGCTCTTCCCTTCGCTTCCTGAAGAAGTGATAGCAGCACAGGCCAAGTGCGTTGCACTAATCTGAGCAAAATGCACCTCTGGGTCAATGAAGATTTTCTGTTATTGTACGGGCTGTTTTGCCTGAAGGCAGCAAAACTCCATCTGATGATCATGTTTTAGCTGCTGATCCATCTCCTCTGTCCCCAATTCTTCTCAAGCAAACTTTTATTGGGTCTCATCAAGGGCACATTTACAGAGCAATTTCCATAATGATAAAATCTCTTCAAATGAGATTTAAAATGTAATTAAAGGGCAGATTTGATGTGGTAAAGGCGGTGCTGTACAGCGGCCATACATCATCATGCCACAGAGCGCTTGTTCAGCCAGCCTATGGCATGACCCCAATTTCACTCTGGTAAGATTACATGTCCTTGTTTCATGCTAATGGCTTGATTAGAAAAATTAAAAGCTTGGAAAAAAAGCTTCTCTATTAGAGAGAGAAGTCCATGAACGTGAGTCAGATTTTTGCACCCTTCTCCACTCATTGCATATCTGAGACTTGGGAGACAGCAAGCGATGCCTGGCACATGGAGGCACACACTGCCATGCTGACAGGTGAAAGCTGCAAGAGAAAGGGCCTGCTTGCCCCAAGAAGTGGATCTCTGGAAATCCCAGGGCCTGCTCACATGCTTTTAGGTGCAATCACTACCAAAGTAGAAACCACAGGTTATGGCTCCCTGCATGGATAAATGCTTGCTCCTGGAAAACGGCTTGGTGCCAGAGAAAGCAAGAGAATATTCCCTCTGGCAGTCCATTTCAGAAACTTCAAAAGTCACTTGGACTGTTCTTTGCCATACAATCAATATAAGGTTTTAAGCTTTGAAATTTCCCAAACTCTAAATACCTTGCTACCAGATCCTTTATCATAAGTATCCTGAATCATGGCATCTACCAAAGGAAGTGAAATGATTTTTCACTGGCTGCTGCTTTGCTAAATGATAGCTAATTCTAAAATATGATAGGGAAATCATATATTTTTAAAACACTCAGGGCAAGTCAAATCCTTCTAAAATCCTTCAGAGTTTAGATCTAAGGTCATAGTTAAATAACAGGTTCTGAAGCATTTAGAAGATCTGAGTCTTTTAGATGCCATATACTCATTGCCTTTTCTTTGAAACATATCATAATGAATTTCACAGAAAAAATGTCATATAGCATCTGAGTTATATAGAGCATTTAAATTCCACTATTTTTTTCTGTACTCTTCTCTTTGCCTAAATGAAATATTTCATTTGGCACAACACTTAGTCTGTGGAACCAAATTTATCCTTGTGACTTGGGGGGTTACAAAATAACTTCTATGTTTTTTAAAATTATTATTTATTGATTTTAGGAGAGGAAGGTGAATGGGGGGAGAGAGAGAAAGAGAGACACAGAGAGAGGGAGAGACATCAGTTTGTTGTTCCACTGATTTATGCATTCATTATTTGTTTTTTGTATGTGCCTAGACTGGGTATTGAACCCACAACCTTGTCGTATCAGGATGATGCTCTAACCAACTGAGCTACCCATCAAGGATACGCCTGTGTTTTAAAATATCATTAAATGTATGAAATTAAATTACATATAATTAGTAAAAATAATTTCATGGTCTTTAATTTACTGATGATGAGAATTTGTCATCAAATAGTTGTGGAGCTTTGAAGTGCAATGATGTTTTCATAGGCAGCAGTAAGACACCAGGAAAAATAACATACAGTTTTGAAGGGAAAATGCATCCACTGTATCTCTGAAATAAAGCATTCGATAAGTCTCCTTTATTCAAATAAAGCTCACAGGTGAATCAACGAAGTTTGCCTCCCTTATGGAAGATGCAATGCTACTTTCAATTTGCTTTCATAGCAAACAATTCATGCAAAGTTTGATTTCACAACAACAATAACTTCTTTTAGCTAAATAACCCTTGTCAAGCCTTGGACAAAGTTGTCTGCCAATAATTCCCCTACGTCCCAGTCACCACCAGGGATAAAAGGATTGAAGAGACTGCACCATTCTCTGTAGGACTATTTGCTTGCACTCTATCAGCCAAGCTTCCGCTGCTTGATTTCATTGCCATGGAAAGTCCTGCAGGATAATTTGGAGAGGAGCTACCTCTATTACTTCTCCCAACATCCCACTGCTTCCAATTACTACTGATTTTCTGTTACAATCAGTAGCCTTGAAACTTGAACTACCCAACTGTGTTAAATGCTGAAGAGAAAATCCCAGGGAAAATGGGGAACAAGAAAAGAGTTTCTGAGCTTCTGAAGAGCAGCATTGTGCTTGCATGATCGTTTTTCGTCAGCCTTGACTTCTCTGAGAGGCGGTATGTTTTGTCACGCTCTTGGCTGGCATTTTTTCTCACTAAATAGTTAGTTAGCATGGTGCAAATCCGGCATTCTTCCTTCTGACATCTTTACTCATGAAATAAGTAAAAGCAGTCCTAACTTAGAAAGGGTTCTGTAACCAGAAGTCATTTGCAAGTCAATGGTTCAGAACTAAAAATTCAAATGTCTCAGGCCAACACACATACAGCTATTTGACCTCTGACAGGGCTGAACTATGTCCTTCCAACAGCATTATTTTGTGGTTATGTGGTTTGGGAAATGTGTATGTATGTTTTAGGACTACAAAAGGGAGAAGTGCTGTAGGAAGTGCTGTATTTTGCCATGTATAATGCACACTTGTTTGCTCAAATTTTTGAGGGAAAAATAAGCATGTGCATTATACATGGGTACAATGATTACATACCATGGGCATAATCCCACATGTAATCTGCACAAAGATGTGGGTGCGCAGTGTACATGGGAGTGCATTACACACCGCAAAATGAGCGTGAGTCCTCACTGAATCCTGGATGTGCCTGATGCAAACAGTAAATATAGGAGATGTGAATGGGCATCTGCCTACCTCCTTCCACCTCCTGGGCCCAATCTTTTCTACCCCTACATTTATTTCCTCAGGCCTAGTAATCCTCTCCTATCCAAGGCCCAGAAAGGAAGGGGCTGAACATAAGCCAGCCCCATGCTATTATAGCCAGTCATGCACTTGTCCTTATTTCTAATGTGGCTCTAAGAACATCCACTTTCTCCTTCTGATTTCACTCCTATATCACCTTTCTGACTCCTGTCAGCTGAACTCAGAGATACCCCGTGGTCTCTACCTGTGAATTATGCATTAGGGAGGGAACTAGGTCTAGTTGGCATTGGATTCCTAGGTTACGTGGATCCCTGCTAGACAATGGTATCCCTTTCCTTCCTTGGGCCAGGCCTGGTTTACCAGGAGGCTGAAAACCCTATTCCTACATCCTGGTCTGACCACTTTCACATTCTGGAAGATTTTTACAATGCAAAAAAGAGACAGCTGAGTTAAACTGAATGAATCACAGATTGGGAGGATTTCAGAGAGCATAGGAATGTGCAGTGAAAATATTCAGACAGTAGCAAAAGTGTCCAGGGCAGGAAGGTTTTGGCCATTCGTGGTAGGAAATCTACTTTGGTTAATACTATATATGGCATGGCTTACCCAAACAAAGCTCCAGACCACTCTCCTTCTAGTTGCACAGGCTGGAAATTTAAAAATGTGTTTGCCAGGCTTTTATGTATCTAGGGTTTTGGACATGAATTAGGTTTTAATGAGTTAGGGTGATCAGAGAAAATATGGGGTACCTGTTAAATTTGAATTTCAGATAAACAGTGGGTTTTTTAGTATAAGTACATTGCATGTATCATTTTTGTTTGCTAAGTCCCACAACCCTACACCAAGTAGATGTACTTGTGAGGGGTCTGGATGGTGGAAGTGAGGTATGGGCCATCTCCCTGCTCCTTTTGGCTGTTTCTCTTGGCAAGCTTAGCCTTTGAGGCATGAGATTTCCCAAAGCCATGCTCCAGCTTCCTGAGTGGAAAGAAGCAGGTGTTAACAGCAGCTACAAAAATGGTGGTCTCTAGATATCCATTTTCTGATTCCTGGTTCAGAGTTATAGAGAATGTCCTTGAGTTCACTGCTTCAGTGGTACCTTGGAGCTGTGAGTTCCCTAGTGGATCACTTCTACCTGGTTTTAGAAGTCTATCCCGGAAGCTGATAGACTAGAATCTGCTCCTCCAGCTTTTCCAAAGGTTTAGTATGCATCTAATCCGCTAGATTAGATGTTATCTGATTACCAGATGTATAGTAGTTTCTCTTTTCTGCACTGAACTGTGAATGCTATATCGACCCTCAGGGTCAGCTTCTCTATTTGTTTCGAGGACTGGCAGTATCTTCCTTTAGCCATCTAAAAATCCACAAACAATTAAATTCTATGATGTCATCAACATGGCTCTTTGTCACAGCCGTGAGATCTCCTATCAAAGCGGGGTCAGAAGCCAGGAAGGCAAAGGGGTTTGTACTTCTGGACTGATGTCTTGTTTTATTTCTACAGAAAATACAATACAAGATACTTTAGGCATCAGGTGCACAGCTCAAAACTGGTAAGGATGCTCAATGAACTTAGCAAGGACCTCAACAGCATAAAAAGATCCAGTCAGAAATGGATACACTGATTGAAATAAAGAACAATTTACAGAGAAACAGCATTAGAATGGATGAAGCTGAGAATCAAATCAATGATTTGGAATATAAGGAAAGAAAACATAACCAATCAGAACAATAAGAAGAAAAAAGAATCCAAAAAAATCGAGGATAGTGTAAGTAGCCTCTGGGACAAATTCAAGCAGTCCAACATTCACATCATAAGGGTGCCAGAAGGAGAAAAGAAAGAGCAACAAATTGGAAGTCTATTGGAAAAAAATGATGAAAGAAAACTTACCTAATTTGGTGAAGGAAATAGACATGGAAGTCCAGAAGGCACAGAAAGTCCCAAACAAGATGGACACAAAGAGGTCCACTCCAAGACACAACATAATTAAAATATGAAAGGTTAAAGATAAAGAGAGAATCTTAAAAGCAGCAAGAGAAAAGAAGTTAGCTACCCCCAGGGGAGTTCCCATAAGACTGTCCGATGATTTCTCAAAAGAAATCTTACAGGCTTGAAGGGATTGGCAAGAAGTATTCAAAGTGATGAAAAGCAGGGACATACAGCCAAGATTACTCCATCCAGCAAAGCTATCATTTAGAATGGAGGGGCAGATAAAGTGCTTCCCAAACAGGAAAAACTAAAGGAGTTCATCATCACCAAACCATTATTATATGAAATGTTAAAGGGACTTATCTAAGAAAATGAAGATCAAAGCTATGAACAATAAAATGGCAACAAATACATATCTATCAACAACTCAATCTAAAAAAACAAACTAAGCAAACAAGAACACAGACAGAATCATGGATACAGAGAGTGTTTTCATGGTTGCCAGATGGGAGAGGGGTGTGGGGGAATGGGTAAAGAGGTGAAGGGACTAAGAAGTACAAATAGGTAGTTACAGAATAGCCATGGGGATGTAAAGCACAGTATAGGGAATGGAGTAGTTAAGAACTTATACTCATGACGGATGGACATGAAGAATGGTGGGAGGGTTGCCTGAGGCAGTGCAGGTTGTTGTGTGGAGGGGCGCAAAGGGGGAAAACTGGGACAACTGTAATAGCCTCATTAATAAAATAGAATTTTAGAAAAAGATATTTTAGGTCGTGGCAACACATTACAACATTATGTCATCATCCTTTACAAAAATGTCACTATTGCTTCCCTTATCTCTTTTGTTCCTCATATCTAGGTGTTGAGTTTTCACTGACAACACAATTGATGCCTAGGGAAAAGATGTGATTCAACCATTTCACGACATCATATTCTATTAATGAAGACATGATACACTGCCACTCAAGCTCCCACCAAAAAAGCCTGGAAGTGGAATATCGCAAACTTGATTCCACTAATTTTATATGATTCTCATATAAAATTATGGGGATGAGGGAGAGTTACTAAAGGAAGACAGTGTGCTTTCACGCCTGGCTTGCACATGTGAGGGGAATTCTGCAAGACAGAGCTTATGTCCCTGCTGTTGGCACCTGGCACAGCCCCAACCACATACTAGCCACTTGTTCAATTGAGCCGAAGTTATGAATCATATAACTGCCTTCACCTATTCTGCGTATATCTTACTCAGGACACTGCTTCTTAATAGCATTGAGGTCTAGCATCAGGAAATATAGACATGGTAAGGAAGCATGGACCATCGCTAGTGATCAAGGTTTTCTACTCTGGTCCATGTGAGGAGGATGACCCTGCAGTTTATTGGCCAAACAGAAGCACTTTTGAGAGTATGTAGGGGTGCTATGAATGATCAAATAAGGACAAAAGGCATAAACTGGAACTATCCTGAGTGAATCAGGATGAATAAAGCCATAGCAATTAATAAAGTGGTAAGAAAGTCCTGACCGTTTCCTTATGTTTCCTCATTATCAGCCGAGGCAGCCTTTCTTCCGATGTATTCCCTCCAGGAAACAAAAGGTCTGTGACATGATGTCTCCTTCCTGTTCAGGGGTGGCAGGGGGGAGTCCGCTGAGGGCGGTGAATTGGTCCCTGTGCCTTACACTCAGGGGATGAGGAGCAGAGAAAAGCCAGGGGTTCACCCCACCGTGTGTGCACCCGGGTGCCTTCTCACTACAGGGAGTGCACTTCCCTTCTGTTTACTATGGGAGGGAAGAGAACAAAGAGAGCCAACAACAAAATGCCCTTCGGAGAAAACCATTTGTGAGCCTGTGTGTAACGGGGATAAGAGCTAGGATGCTGTCAAGAGAGAGGTCTGGAATAGCTTCTTGAAAGAAAAATTTTTTTTTTAAGTGAGTGTAAGTGGATGTTGCTGCCACACCTATTGTGCCTCGTCTGCACACAATATTCCTCTCAGCAAATGAAGATCAAAGTTTCTGCATCTGCCAGCACTGCAAATCAGCACGAATTCACTTTCTGAAATTTACTTTAAATTTTCCATTAGGGAAAAGTAATTCATTCCATATGTATTTGATACCTGACATTTACTACCAAGTCTGCATTTGCAACAATGGCTTTCTGAGGCTCCTTTGCCAATCACAAGTTTCTTCCAAGTCGTTTCTATTCATATCCAAGGAGACCAGGCACATAAGGAAAACAAAAACAACAACAACAACAACAACAACAAAATGAACAAAACTCAGGCTTTTAATTAATCAGTTATGGATTAAAATCTTAATCATAGAACTTTAAAGAGATATGGCAAAATATACACATAGGCCTTCCCTTTGGAAGAAAAGCAGAGAGAAGACACTGGACTGGAAACCTCCTGCTAGTTGGGTTGCTCCTGAGGGAGTTGTATCTGCCTTGCTTACTGCCATATCTCCAGTTTCCAGGTTGCTGTTTGGTATGCAGTTGCTTTTGTTTTCAGTAAAGACTTATTGAACAAACCATTGGATAAACTAATGAGTTGATCAATTACAAAAAAAAGCCAAGTAACTTCAGAACATCAAGAGGGTTAATAACGAGAGTCAAGGAGTTGGTTCCGTGGGGCTGTAATGGATGGTAGGTAACCTTGGATGGCACCTAGATCACGGAGCGCTGGTTTCTCTGGACAGTAGCCTAATTTAATGTATGATTGTTTTAACCACTTTTTCCCTCCAAGTTTCCAAGTCACAGCAGGTCTCTTCACTTCCCGTAGTATGAGGATGAGATTATCATTTGCCATTGTTCAAACATCCGTTCATTCATTCGTTCAACAAATATTATGTGTTGCCATATATAATGTGCATCCATGTTTTTGTGTGCATTATACATAGGATTATTATACCCATGTATAATGCACATCCTTATCCCCCCATATTTGGGCAAAAAATGTGTACATTATACACAGCAAAATACTGTACTTTACTTACTAAATACCCACCAGGTGTCTGGCATGGTGCCAGGCCCCAGGGATGAACTTGACAGACATGGTCCCAGCCTGGACTAAGGTTTCCTTTTGTAAAAGAATGATACCATGGCTTACCTCAGGCACTGTGAATAAAAAGCACTGGAAAAGGTAGGCAACTCTAATGCAGCAGAGACTCTAGTCTAGGACATGATGAATAAGCCTTCTGAGAGAATCTTTCTTAATTTAACACTTAGGAAATCAGCTAAAGGGGAAAACTGTTTGCACAGAAAACAAAACCATTTAAGAGGCTGTTGAGTAATTATTGGGTTCTTTTGATTAGGTAGAAAACCTATTCTGGGAGTTAAACTCTCAAGGTAGACTTCTCCCTGGCCTATATTATCTGTTTGGACTAGACACATGGCCTTAAGTTAATGAGTTAATTAAAAACTATTCTCCACTATAACCCCCCTTGTTTTATGCCAGGTAGTTTTGTGGCCTAGAATGAATAACAACCAACAAGCCAACGAGTCAAAAATCATAAAAAAAAATTTTTGCAGTATCTTTTATCAGCAGATTTCATGGTAATTGATGCACATTTAATTTTACAAAATAGGGAAGGTTTAAATCGGGATGCTGAGAAAAGAAGGAAAAGAGGTGGAAAGAAGAAGTGCAAGAGAGAGTCTGAAGCCATTTTTACCAACTTAGCAGCAATGGGATGGATTGGAAACTGCAAATGAAAGGAATGCCACCGCTCACTGATTCAGTAGTCAACACTTATGCATATTAATATTCCCAAGTGGCTGTTTCAAATTGCCACCCTCCTCCTTGAATTTCAGACACCAACACCATCCCCCTTCAGTTTGCATTTAACTGCAACTTCCACTTCAATGAGAAAAATAAATCCAGTGGAAGGACCCCACCTTCACCTTTCACCAAACTTATAAAACTAGAACTATCCTTCTCCTCCCTTGTAGTTGCAATAGAAGAAGACGTGCCTTCATTCCTATCTGAGGCTACTGATTACCCCTCATTTTTTCTGCATGTCAGCCTCTCCTTCCTCACTCCCTCTTTCCTGCTGGCATTTAAACATGCTCAAGTTCCTCTTGTCCTTTTTTAAAAAAAGATTTTATTTATTTATTTTTAGAGAAAAGGGAAGGTATGGAGAAGGAGAGGGAGAGAAACATCGATTGCTGCCTCCCACATACTCCCAAACCGGGGACCCGCCCACAACCCAGGCATGCACCCTGACAAGGAATCGAACAGGAGGCCTTTCATATCACAGAATGATGCCCAACCAGCCAAGCCACACTGGTCAGGGCAAGGCCCTCTCGTCTTAAGAGAATTCATTTGTTCTTGCCCCTACATCCATTTTTTTTGTTACTATGTTCTTTCTTTTCCCATCACAGCCATAAATCTTAAAATAATTGGTTTATTCTTGCTCCTTGATTTTCTCAATTCCCAATTGTGTCTCAACGAATTGCAATCTTGGTTCTGTATTTACCACTGAGTAATTACTGAGTTCTCCAAAATCAGCACTGAAATTGCTCACATTAAGGTTATCAGTACCCTCCTTGTTGCTAAATTAATGGAATATATTTTGGTCTTATCTTTCATGTCTCTTTCATAGCACTTGATAACTCTGAATGCTGCTTTTTCTTGAAAGCCTCTCTTCCCTTGGATTCTAGGATGTCACACCCACCTGGTTTGTCTCCTGCCTACTGAATTGTTCATTTCCCTGCCTCCATGGCAAATTTATTTTTCTCTGTTCATTCCAGAAGTGTTGGTATTTTTCTGGGATCTCTCTTCTCATCTGTATACAAATGTTTCCCTAAACCATTTCAAACCCTTCCAAAGGTTTCATTACCTATGTGCTGAGAAAATACAATTAAATATCTCTAGCTCAGAACTTCTCCAAAAGGTACAGCTCATACACCCAGCTCCTTGGACATAACCATTTGCACGTTCCATGGGCAACTCAAACTCAACTGATGAGAAACTGAACTCATTATCGCCCCTCCTGTCTCACCACCTTCTATCTCCTTCAACCACACCCCATCTTTTGTGTAAAAGGTTGAAATAAATGGTACCACCATCTACCTCACTGTCTCACTTAAATATTTGAATCATGTCTTCCCTCCAAGCCACCTATGATAACCTAAAAATCAAAACAGCATTGATTCTATGTTTTTAATATTTACTTATTTTTAATTAAATTTACTGGGGTGACATGGGTTAATAAGATCTATAGGTTTCAAGTGTACATTTCTATGATATGTGATCTGTATATTGCATTGTGTGCCCACCACCCAGAGTCAAATCATCTTTGGTCACCATGTATTTGACCCTGTTTACCCTTTACTATTCTTCCACCCCCTTCCCTCTAGTAACCACCTTACTGTTGTCTGTATTATATCCCACATATGAGTGAGATCATATGGTCCTTAGCTTTGCTGACTGACTTATTTCACTTAGCATGATATTCTCAAAATCCATCCACGTTGTCACAGATGGCAGTAGTTCATCTTTTCTCAAGGCTGAGTAGTATTCCATTGTACATATGGACCACATCTGCTTTATCCAGTCCTCTACTGAAGGGTGCTTTGGTTGTCTCCATGTCGTGGCCACTGTGAATGCTGCTGCAACAACTGTTGTATATGTTGGATATTAACCCCTTGTCAGAGCCATAGTTTGCAAATATCTTCTCCCATTCGTTCGGTTGTCTTTTTGTTTTGTTGGTGGTTTCTTTTCCTGTGTAGAAGCTTTTTAGTTTGATATAGTCCCATTCACTTATTTTTGCCTTTACTTCCCTTGCCTTTGGGGTCAAGTTCATAAAATCCTCTCTAAGACCAAGGTCCCTAAGTTTAGTACCTGTGTTTTCTTCTATGTAATTTATTGTTACAGATTTTATAGTCTTTGATCTGTTGTCAGTTAATTTTGTACATATGGCTATACTATCACCTGGTTTCATCCTATTGCATGCGACTCTCCAATTTTCCCAGTACCATTTATTGAAGAGGCTTTCTTTTCTCCATTGTATGTTTTTGGCTCCTTCGTCTAAAATTATCTACCTATATACATGTGGTTTTATTTCTGGGCTCTCAGTTTTGTTCCATTGGTCTGTGTGTCTGTATTTTTTGCCAATACCATGCTGTTTTTATTACCATTGCTTTGTAGTATACCTTGAAGTCAGTTAGTGTCATACCTTTGGCTTCATTCTTTTTTCTCAGAATTTTTTTTGGCTATTTGGGGTCTTTTGTAGTTCCATGAAAATCTGATGATTTTTTTCCTTTTATTTATTTAAAAATGACATTGAAATGTTGATGGGGATTGCATTATATCTGTATATTGCTTTGGGTAATATGGACATTTTAACTGTGTTGATTCTTCCACTCCATGAACACGAAATATCTTTCCATTTCATTTTGTGTTCTTTTCAATCTCTTTTAATAATGCCTTGTGGTTTTCCATATATAAGTCCTTCACACTCTTCACTAAGTTTATTCCTAGGTGTTTTATCCTTTTTGTTGAAAAAGGAACGTTTTTTTTTTTTCATTTCTTTTCCTGAAGTTTTGGTGTTAGTATATAGGAAAGCAGTGGACTTGTGTACATTCGCTTTGCATCCTGCAATTTACTGTATTTGTTTATTGTTGCTAAAAGTTTTTTCTACCCTTTAAATACCTATCAAGTCTGCATACTTCCTATTGTGCTCTATCTCTGTCAGTATACTGTATTTTTGGACTATAAGATGCACCTCCCCAATTTGGGAGGAATAATAGTTGTTAATGCTGCTGTTGAGTTCTGTTTACATTTACACTGGTGAAATATTATGTTATTTATGTTATTAAATATTTTACCACATTTTTTGCTTCAAATTTTTTTTCCTGTTTTCCTCCTCTAAAACCTAGGCACATCTTATGGTCTAAAAAATATGGTAACTTTGTGTACATCATCATCATTGTCACCTAGATAACTTCAATATTGCTCTGACGCTGTCTCTTTGTCTCCAGTTTACTGAGCTTCTTTGGTTTCTTGAATTGCCATGCCATTTCTCACTTCCACGCCTTTCCACATACTATTCCCTTTGCAATGCATACTCCTCCAAATCCCCACCTTGATCTGGCTAACTCTTGCTTCTCCTCAGGTCTCAGACAAGGGGAGAGAAGTCCTTGGGGAAGCTGTGTTCACCCCAGAGAAGACTTATCTTTATGTACCATCACAGCACTGCTTTTGCCACAAAGCACATCCTTGTTTAATTCCCTTCCTCTCTCATTAGACTACTGATCAGTGAAGACAGAGATCAAACCTGTCTTGCTTATATATGGATGCATCCCTAGTATCTAGTATAGTGTCTGGAACATGAATAGATATTCACAAAACTAAAATGTATAAATACAGGTATGCTTGCACTAAAAAGACTATTCCACCATACTCCCTTCTAACAACAGGCAGTTTAATTTTTTGTTATTGTTTTACATGCAAGGGCTTAATGTGTTGTGAGTTCTCCATACATATGTTTCTGTTTAAATCAAGAAAACTAATTTTATAAAATCCTATTATAATGAAAAGCATGGCACATCAAAAATTTCCCCTATAGTGACGTTTTCCATCTATCATAAATCTTCTGGAAATAACAGAGAAAATTAAGGAAATCTGAAGTCACGAGCTGACATAAAGCTATTCAGGAATGAATTTGCTGAAGCAGAGGGGCATGAACAGCTGTATAGGCTGTGCGCCGAGCAAACCAAAGGAGCGCCACGGACCCAGTGTGTTGTACGCTCTGCAACCTGAACAACCCTTCATGGTGACCCTGAGTAGAAGTAAAAGAGAGAGGTTAAATTTCTCTTTATTTTTTTCTGATGGCCTCTGAAGGTGAGGGATGATGATTATTGTACTCTTGAATTTTAATCGATTTAATAGAGCTATTAGACTTTTAAAGCTGTAGAGGATCTTAAAGGTCACATAGCCTTAGGGATGACAAAGAGGTTTCCTCTATGTGTTAACTACATTGGCAGGTGGAAGCTGCATGGACCATTGTCTTGAGAAGTATTCTGATACAGGACTGACGGATGAGTGACATCTCCTATGGGCAAATGAGGGAGAAGTGGAAGGAACCCACTGATTTGCCTTCCTTGATCTAGTTCATCCTTTCATCTTCCATAGGGGAAAATTAAGGCTCGGAAAAGTAAGGTGACCTGCTCAAAGTTAACACCAGTGCTACAGCAGAATTCATGTTTTAATTTTTTATTAAAAAAAAATCCTAGCCCATGTCCCTTCCTTCACATCTGGTCTCTAGATTCCTTACAGAGATAAATTATAAATCCCAGCCCTGTGATTTACTACCTTTCAAATTTTAACTTATTTTCAAGGTTAACTTCCCGCCTCGCATCACAAGCATAAATAAATCTGTTTGCCATCTGAGAACACAGCATGATCACAGGAAATAGTCTTCAACATCATAAAACTACCACACAAAATGCAGTGACAAGTGTGCTCTCTAACAGGCCTATGCTGTAAGTAGAAGGGGCCACTGTCAGTCAGGTTAGGCATTGCAGGAGGAGGAGGAATTGTGAGTAGGACAACAGAGATATCCTCTGCAACAGCCTAATGAGACATATTTGGCTTGAATCAACACCCATGGTGGCCAAATGCTTGCAAAAACTTTTGTCCCGGCATGAATAGGTCAAGAATGAAACTGATGAAACATCTATTAATGTCGTTACCATGGTGCTAGGCTCTGGGGATACACTGGTAAACAAAATGATGTGGTCCCTGCCTTTGTGGTTGTTACACTGATTTAAAGAAGTCAGACATTGAACAACGAACGATGTGAGCATTTCAAGAGAAAAAGGACAAGGAACTTATGGGGGAGGTGGGTAACCCAATGATCCCAAAGTTTTGGCACCTGCTACTCAGACAAAGACTACAGAGATCAGTTTGGGATAACTTCCTGTATCCAAACTGGATATTGAAAACAAAGGCTAGATTGCTATGGAAAACTTATAGACTTAAGAGTCACAAATGGGCATTTTTGAATAAGTAAATACAAATAGAGATGGCAAATCCAAACTGAGTAATAACCCCCAGCATCCCTATCTACACTGGTTATAAAAAAAGATACAGACCCTTAAATCAGTACATCCCCTGATGTCCAAAAGATACTTATCACCATGCCCTAGCTGCTTTTTCCACTTGTTTCGCAAATCACTTTAAACATATCTGGTAATCCTGATTCATTATTTTTACTCACTTGGAAAGTCAGAAGTACTTTTTGCCACTGAGATGTTGAAGAAAAAGTAAAACACCATTCATTAGGAGATTTTATGGGTGTCTGAAGGTGTGCTTTCATAAACAGGAAATGATTTATGACTTATCAAAAGGCATACCTCAAAGTCTCTTACCTAATCTCTACATTCAGCTGACTTTCCTCATTTCTCTAACATGGAGTGTAGCAACAGGAGATGCTCTTGATTAGCCAAGAGCCACTGCTGCTCATACACCAACCTATATGGGACTTAGGACTGGGGAACTGTGAAATCACCTAACTATAGCGCTTTCAGATGAAACCTGCTATGATGATTTTTTTATCCTGAAAGGTGTAAGGAGAGTGAGTACTTTTTATAATTCTGTAAAATTTAGAAACCCTTCTTGGGCATATTACATGACCCCTAAAATATCTTTGTACAAGGTTTACATGTTAAGAAGCAAGTGAATTGTTGGTTGTTGGTATAAATTAGAACACTATAAAAATGCTGAGTCTGAGAATTTGAAAAATGATTTTAATATCCTTTTTCTCTTTTTTCACTTTTTACAACTTAATAGAAATATAATTGCAAAAAAAAACCACACTGCACATATTTAAAGAATACCATTTGACCATTTTGGACATGTGTACATGCCCGAGAAACCATCCCCACAACCAAGATAATAAATATTTCCATTATTCCCAAGTTTTCTCAATCCCTGTTTCATCTATTCCTCCCTCTACTTATCTCTAGGCAATTACTGATCCACTTTATGTCAGTATATGAGGTCTGTCCAGAAAAAGTCCAGCCACTGTTAATATAATGAGATTGGTTTGTGAGATATTGATGTAACCTGGCAGCCAAGGAGAGTGGACTGGAATGCGCATGCATGAACAATGATGACTTCACTGTACTAGTCAGTGGGGGCAGTAGATACCTTTGTGTGAACATGTGTACTGTGTGGCTGTCACATTCAAACTGACTGAACAAGGAGAGCAATGTGTCTGCATTAAATTTTGTGTTAAGCTTGAGCATTCCTCCTTGGAATCTATTTGGATGATTCAGAAGGCTGCAGCTATGGGCAACTGGTTATCGGCAGCTTCATCACGGTGATGTGCCCACTCATGCACCATGTCTCGTGCAGAGATTTTTTGGCAAAACAGCAAATCACCCAGGTGACCCAGCCCCGCTACAGCCCAGATTTCGTGCCCTGTGACACCTGGCTTTTCCCCAAACTAAAGTCACCTTTGAAAGGGAAGAGATTTCAGACCATTGATGAGATTCAGGAAAGTATGATGGAGCAGCTGTGGCAATTGGGAGAACTGTGTGAGGTCCCAAGGTGCTTACTTTGAAGGGGACTGAGGTGTCATTGTCCTATGTACAATGTTTCTTATATCTTGTATCTGCTTCAATAAATGTCTCTATTTTTCATATTACATGGCTGGGCCTTCTGGACAGAGCTCATATGTTACCTTGCTCTTCTATATTATTCAATATATAACCAGAACCATTCAGTATCATTTTGCGGGGGAAGGAGTAAGCTGGTTTCTTTCATTTAGATTAATATATTTGAAGTATTTTCATATTTTGCAAATGTTTTTATTGCTGAGTCATTTATTGTATGAAAGTAACACTATTTGTTTATCATCCACCTTTTGATGGATATTTTGTCTCATTCCCTCAAAAGTGATTTTAAGCCCTGGCTGGTGTAGCTCAGTGGATTGAGTGTAGGCCTGCGAACCAAAGGATCGCGGTTCGATTCCCAGTCAGGGCACATGTCTTGGTTGTAGGCCAGTTCCCAGCAGGAAATGCATGAGAGGCAGCCACACATTGATATTTCTCCCCCTCTCTCCTTCCCTTCCCCTCTAAAGATAAATAAATAAAATATTTAAAAATGATTTTAATTTCTAAACTTTTTTCTGCCCAGAAAGAAACAGGGGTTTCAATGCAGTGATAGAAAATTTGGCCCTCTGGAGGATGGGGCATGGAATGGGCAGGGACCTATAAATTCAGTCTTAACCATTGACAATTTTCCACATTATTATTCATTAACCTAGTCAGTAAGCACTGGTTTGCATCCTGCTGTGGTCTAGAACTGTGCTGTTCTGTCCAGCACAGAAGCGATCAGCTGCAGGTGGCTACTGAACACTTCAAATGGTGCTGGTAAGACTGAGAGGCTGAAATTTCTAAAATTGTAATTTAAACGTACTTAAGTATAAATTTAAAATCTAATACTTTGTGCAGCTGTTGGAGAACTTCAGTATGTTTGGCACACCTTGGTTATATGAATCTACCTTCTTCAACTGTCAATTTTATGATATCTAAAAATGAATCAAGTATTTCCAATGCAAATATAGTGCCTGTACTGAGATGAGGGGTCGCTGTAAAATACATACCAGATTTCAGAGACTTAGAACATAAAAATGGTCATTAATACATTGTATTGATTACATATTGAAATAACAATACATATTGGGTTAAATAAAATGTAATAATTAATCTTGCTTCTTTTTACTTTTAAAGAATGTGTCTACTGGAAAATTTAAGACAATGTATGTGGCTCTCGTTCTATTTCTATTGGACAACACTATTTGGGACATTGCGTGGACATTGAGAACGCACAGCTGAGCATCCCCTGAAGAACTGTACAGAATGGTGCTAAACCGACTGCTGTGGCAGGAAGAGGCAGGGGAATGTGAGGACACTATGGGGACAGAGATGAGTAGCAACTAAATCAGGCTGAGGTCAGAGATGGCTTCCTGCAAGAAGACATGCAAACTGGAGTTGACTCTTCAAGTCTGAGTACGAGTTGGAAAAAGAAAGAAGAAAGACATGCAAGGAAAAGGGAGTGGCAATAACATCAGGAGACGCCGTGTAATATGGTGATTAAGAATCCAGCAGCCTCACCTTTTGGGTCGTCATCAAGCAGTACCACTTACTAACTTCAAGGCCTCAGGAAAGTGACTTAATTTCTCTGTGCCTATTTCTTCCTCTCTCAAATGGAGATCATACTGTTGCTTACATTGTAAGGTTATTGTGAGAAATGAATGAACTAATCTGCTGGGCAGAACTATGTCCAATGCCACACCAGTGTTTGCAGTTATCATTGTGAATTAGAAAAAAGGAATAATTCCACTATGGTTGGAGTGAAGGGTTTGTGGGTGGGGGTGGTGAGAGATGGGGCTACAGAAAAGATAGTCACTGAGTATTCACCTAAGCTGTTTGACCTTTGATCCTTAAAGCTCTGGAGGATTAGCCACATCTTGAAAACAACATCCCAGGCTGAAGGTGGAGGAGAGCTCAGGGGAAATAAGGCTCTAGGTAAGAGATGAGAGGCCAATTGAGCGAAACAAGTGAGAAGTGATGCAGGGGTAGTGTCCATGGAGGGCAGGCCATGAATCCCATGGATGTGGGTGCTAACTGCTCCTGAAACCGTCCTCTGCTTCTTTGTAGGTCCCTGACTAGACTTCATTCTCCAGCCTCTCTGCTGTTACCTGTGTTACCTCTCTTACCTGTGGCCACAGGACCGAGTTCTAGCAAGCGGAAGGTAAGTACAGGGGAGGCGGGCCACCTTTCCCAACAGTCCCCGTGTTCTCCCCCCTTTTGACTCCAGCATGTCTTCAGAAGGGCAATCTTGGCAAGTGAGCATTGACAATGGAACAGGCTTCCTGGCCCCTGTGGGGGCCCACTTCTCTGTTCCCACACACACCTAGCAGCAACTAACATGAAATCACCTGGAAATCTTTACATCAGAAAGAAATGCACTCCTTTTTTTGTAAGCCATTTTATGGTCATACATTTGGAGAAATGCTTGCTATAACAGTTCACCTATCCTAACTAATACAGTGTATGGCAGAAGTAAGGCCTGCTTGAGTGTGGTTGGTAGGGTAATAATATGGGTGTGATCATTTATAGTTTTAATTTGAACATTTCACCTAAAACAGAGTTGTCAAACTCATTTTCACAGGAGGCCACATCGGCCTCGAGGTTGCCTTCAAAGGGCCGAATGTAACTTTGGGACTGTATAAATGTAACTACTCCTTAACAGTTAAGTGAGAGCTCGGTACTGCCGCTGGGTAGAAACAAGGTGCCAGGCCAGATAAAACAAGGTGGAGGGCTGGATTCCGCCCATGGGCCTTGTGTTTGCCACCTGTGACCTAAAATGTCATATGTTGTGTTCAACTGTGATATCGTTATGTTACAGAATGACATGCGTATGATTTTGTAATAAAAGGGGCATTATTTGTGCCGAACTCTGTATATATGAAAAGTGTTTAAAGAGTTAAAAGCATTGTTTTATGAAATAAAAAGACTAAATGACTGATAAGATGTGGGAACGATAAGGAAGCTGTCACCAAATTGATTGAGTAGTACAGTCCCAAATGCTATCTTGAGTGCCAGCATAAACAGTGGGTCAACAAGTATATCCTTGGTGACCTCATCAATACATATTTTAGATCAGTCATGAATGCAGTAAGGTGGGAAGGGACGAGAACTTTGGTTAGGTTAGAGAAATTTGGCATATACTGAAACTTAGCTCAAAAGAGATGAAGTTTCAAAAGGAACTGGGAAGAAGAAACCTGAGACAAGTCAGCTGGGAAGGCGATAAGAATCAAGCAGGTTCTGAAATCCTAGATAGGCAGGTTTGGGTTGCTGGAGCACAGAGCATTAGCAAGAGCAGCTCCGAGATCCCTCAGATTTGAAAATTGAACCCTGATTCAAAGGCGAGGGCATGGGACACTCCTGAGTGAACAGGCAAGGGCTTCCAGAAGGAAGGTCAAAGCCTGATGTCTCTTTGTCCCCAGAAATCTGGATATGGCTTCCTCTTAGAAGGAAGAAGGGCAAAGTCTCCCCTGGGATCCAAGGACTCCTGCCCTGCGTTATAGAAAAAGAGAGATGTCTTTAAGAGATTTTTACAAAATGTGGTGGTTCCATAGGCTCCAATCCAAGATCAAAGCACAGTCAGACTCTGCTTTTCCCTACCCAGCATCGGGCCCAGAGCCGCTGGGCCACAGCCCATTCCCTGTCACACCTTCACCAATCCCAAGCAGCCAGGCAATTCAGCAGCAGCTCCCTCAGGGCCAGCGTGGAAGGCATGTGAGACGAATATCGCTGCTGTCATTCCAATAACTGGTGGGAGCTATAGACCTCATCAAGATAGGATCATTCCTTCTGACACCAGTTTCAGGTTAAGAACCTCATTTCTCTCCACTACATTTCGCAAACCATTTTCCGTATGCCGTCTCTTCACGGGGTGATACATTTTCCCACATCACCATTTTTGAAAATGTGTTGTCAAAAAAAATACTATGTGCTATCTGCAGTAATTACTCTTTCCCTTACCTTAAAAAAGTATTCTAGGGGGAAAATATGACAAATACTACAGGAGTTGGGAAAGTGGGCCTTTATGACTTCTGACAAGGCTCCGTGAGCCCCTGGCAGCTGTGGACTTGACCAGCCACAGTTGCTAAAGACCTGCAGGCTGAACAATCAGCCCTTCCTAGCTCTGAATTAATGAACTTCTTTCACCTGCCAGAGCATCTACGAACCTGGGCACCCACTAGCAGACGGGGTCTGAGATTTCCTCCACCATTCACTATGTGCCAGATACTGTCCTACCTGAGTCCAGTGCATTCATTCACTTAATTCTCATAACAACCCTATGAGGTCAGTACTGTTACTTCCACTGTACATGTAAGGAAGCCAGGGTATAGAGCAGTCACCACGATAGAAGGTTGGGGGGGGCGGCACACAGATGAGCTCTTGCATTGGATGATTTTCTTGTAATGAGAAAAACAGCAACAACAGCAGCCCTCTTAGTAAACATTTATTGAGCACTTACTTGTGTCATGGAACACACAACAGCAAGTGCTTTCGACGTGTCATGTCAGTTTAATTCTAGTATCCAGTGGGCATGAGGGGAGCTGCCTTGAGCCGCAGCCTCTCCCACGAGCAACCTCCTTAGGTCCCCAGTCATTTAGGCGGCACTACTCTGAGAGTGTTATACCTCAGGGCCCTGTGTGAGCTCAAGGTAGAACTTGAACCCTGGGTACCTGACTATACTTTGCCAGTTCTCTCACCCTGAGGAACCCGACCCTTGTTGTTATCTAGGGATTGTTTCTCTCTGGAGAAAACCTACTTCACCCTCCCTTTCGCAAACCCAGGTGCCGACTGACACCTGTCCTTTAGCTGTTCGGGTCTTAGTAATCAGATCTACGTTCACACTTTTCCATTGGCCCTTGTGTTTGCAGTAGCTGGTCCCTTTCCTTGTGGACTTCCCATGCTAAATAGCCAGGAGAGTCCCTGTAGCCTCTCCTCTCTACCAGTTAGCTCTGCAACCATTGTGCCCCTTCTCAAAGCTAATGTGGGTCATGTCTCTGCTAGGAAGAGAATAGTTCCTCATCTGTGACATAGACTAGGAAATGACTGCAGGCAGGCAGGGGACTGGTCTCAGCTCACTGCCCCACACCTGTGCCTAGCATGCAGACTATTCCTCATACGTGTTTGCGTAAGGAATAAAGGACTGAATAAATGAAGGGTCACTGAAGGATATGAACTTTCATTTTCCATCTCACTGTTAAAAATCTAGGCGAGAACTCACAATTTCTAGCTAGACTAACACATACCAGTTCTAGTTGATAAACTGACAGAGAACTTGACACTGCAAGGTTCTATTTTTCCAGTAAAATTTTCCATCATATAACTGGAATTAATTTATTCTAGGATAGTAGACATGTATTGGTGCAGTATAAGATGAAGGGGATTTAAAGAACATAATAAAAAGAACATTCAAATCTGGTTAATATAACCTATCTCAGGGAAGATTAATCTCTTTCAATTCATACAAAAACTGAAATCCACAATTTGATATATACATATGGTCTTATTAAAAATGAAGGTTGACTGTAATGAAATGCTAACACCATGCAAAAATGAGCACCCATGTGGTGACATGACAGCTGGAGCGACGTCATTTACATGGAGTTCCATAGCACAGTTTTTTAGTTCCAAAATGGTCAACTCACACAATAGTTAGAGACATAATTAGGAATTATGTTGTTTAAAAAATTCTGTAACAGAAGGTAATTAATATCTATCTGGAGAGGGCTTGATTTTTAATGAATCAGACAGGGCTCTGCAGAGAAATGGTTGCTGTTGCTCTCTATTCTCAGCACTCTCTCTTTAGCTGAAAACGCATCAGACACGGGGCCTCCTGGTGCATGGAATCAAGTTTTACATTCCCGAGCAGGGAGAAGGCATCTGCAGCCACTCCTGGAGCCCACTTGGGAGGCTGTGGAAGGACCAGAGAATTTCTGGAACTGCACTCTAAATTGAAAATCTTTGGATCGGTACATTTTGAAAACCATGAGTCATTTCCAGACTCTGGATTTTTCATTTCCTTTAAATTTGTTAAGTTACAAAGGTTTTTTTCTTTTTTAAATGAAGCCACACTCAGAAGTAGAATATATGAAAGAGATAAAAGATAAAAGTGTTGAAGTGGAGGGTCAAGAACCTTGAGCAGAGAGCCCACCTGACCCTCTCCTCCCATGCTCCCTCGGGCTTCTGAAGTGCCCTGTAGTACTTCTAGAATGCCTTGAAGCACGGTTTGAAAGCTGCCCAATCCAGAGCAGCCCTCTTCCTTTTCAGTTGTGGGAACTGGGAAGGAGTTAAGGGACTTTGGCAAAAATCACACGGACAAAAGGTCTGACACAGAATGAAGACACCAGGGGTGTTTTCACAGCATCTGGCCTTGGTGGCTTTGACCTCCCTTTGTCATTGCCCTGTCCCCAGGAGCAGTGCTATGCCATGGTCCATGGGTCCTCAGTGTGAGCATCGCCTGGGGGCTTATTGGAAATGCAGTCTCAGCCTCCACCACACTAAATCGGGATCTCTGGGCACAGGGACACAGGCTTCGGCTTTTCAGCAAGCTCTCTGGGTGATCCTGAAGCACTGCGACACCTACACACTGTCCCTGCCGTGCCCTTCGTTCTGGCCCTCACTCTACGACTTCCAAGCTTAAAAGGAGAAAACGTTTAAATTATTTGGAATGAAAATGGTGCTGTGAAGGAAACAAAGCTGGGGGGGAGGAAAAGAGAACACTACCCCTGAGCACTAATCCCTCACCTCAGGACCCATTTCAGTCATTTCTTTTCAATTTCAGCATCTTTGTTTAAATGTAGCATTATGAAAAGGACACATACATTCTGCTGGACTTCTTTTTTGTTACTTCAGCCTTTGTATGGGCAAACTGGAAAATCATTTTTTGGGGAACTAAATGTCTTCCTGTTTTTTATATAATATTTATTATATAAATTCAATATTTAAATGGAAGGGCTCATGCATGCAGCTACATGGCACCCAAAAAACAACACACATGCATGAACACAGAAGTAGTGAAATTTTTAAAAAGTGTGTCTCTTACTTCACAAAAGAGAAGCCATTTAGATTTTCACAGATAAAATCACCTATGAACTTGCTCAAGAAAGACACTATTTCAAAGTAATCTCTGGCAAATTCTTTTGTATTGTGAAGGCTCACAAAAAGGAGGACTGTATGGATTAATGAAATTGTGTAGAGTAAGGAAACTATGCAGAAGCCACATTTTCAGGAATGCAAAGGAGAGCAATTAGATGCAGCCTTGTGGACTCAGCCTTATCTGCTACTCTTGAAATATATACTTCACTTGTTCATTACTTGAAGTTAAAGTAAATGATTTTCTGACTCTTCTAAAAAAATCTTTGGAATAAATTAAAGATGATCTGAAGTCCCACAAAATCAGGATTGAGAATAAGTGGCCTGGAGGAATGGGTTATTTTAGAGTGTGAAAGGCTAGACAAGGTCTATGCTAAGTTATTTTGGCTTTGAATAGGAACCCTGAGTGCAAGGTGTAAGAATATAAAGCTATTCTCAACATGCAAAAATTCTGCAGGCTTTTTCACATGAACCCTTGAAGTCCGTATTTTAATTCTGTTACTGAGAGAACTGTCTGTGTGTTAGGTTTCCTGCATGGAATTCTCCATTCCCAGAATAATCTTTTCTGAAGCTGCAAAAAAACCCCAAAACAAACCCCAAATAGAATTTAAAGTTCCTATGCCTGATATACCCTGACTACGCCCTCTTTTCTAAACTATATCACCTTGTTTTTTATGTTTCTCTACACACTATATATTGCTGCAAAAGATACATTCCCCCTAACTTCACTTAAAATGAATGATTTGAAAAATATAAATGAAAATTGTAAACACAAACCACATTTAAATATTGATACCCATGAAATGATGATTTAATGCAGCATAAGTTCCTCTAGGTATTTAACAAATCATTTATGGGGTTTTGACTTGATAAATCTTTGCCAACAGCACTACCTGTGAACAAGAGCTCGTGTGGGGTTATACAGTATTTTCAACTCAAAGTTACAGTATTTGGCGTAACATGTATAGTACACCATAGGTTACGGCTGAGATTATTTTGAAATCTCTGAACTTCTCCGCAGGCGAAAACAAGCAACGCGGCCCACTTCTAGCTCATCAGTCCTTGGCTTTGAGTCATCTGAGCTATAACTCAAGAAAGGTGAGAAAGAACATTTGCCACTCTCCAGGGTGGCACTTGAACCTCTGGGGTCCCCTGGAGATTGAGCCGATTGATTTCCCACCATGCTCTGCATCAACCCTCAGCTGGCATGGAATCTGCAGTGGAAATGTGCCACACTTTTCACTCCAGTCCTTTTAGATACACCCTCCCTCTTCATATTCTCTTTGGGAACTGAATTAGTTACTGTTTCAAAGAATGGGGGCCCTGTGCTGGGGGAGGGTGGGGAATAATGACAAACAAGTCCATTTGTTTGGAATAAAATGGTCAGAAACAGAACAATAAACACACAAGTCTGCTAGAACGGGCCTTCAGTTTCTCAACACAAAGAGTTTTCTTCATAACTGTCTCGGGTATTAGTTGCATGTAAAGATAGAGTTGCTAATAATTTCCTTCCCCCTTTGCTTGTTTCATTATGCAAGCGGATATTAAAGCACTTGGCCAAACATCTTGCCCAATGTTCGCTATTTTAGTTTTATTTTAACTATTCCCAATATATAGTGGAAATCTTGGTCAGTAAATAATCTTAATAAAGCATGGCTTGATACTACACAGGTTATATATCCACACATAGTACAATACCTCCCACATGTAACTATGTCCATCAGAGACCCAAACTAACAGTATCTGTGCCCACCATGGCATCTCAGTCTGGGTTCCTGCTAAAACAAAAAAGGATTTGGGTACAAGGAGTTGATTTAGGAGGTGATTCTAGGAAATGATGTATGGGAAGGGGAAGAAACAATGGAGAAAGCTTTATTGAGCAGATTACTGATGTAGTCACTATTCACTATCCTGCGGATCCTCAGAGAACTTGTGGAACATGTCTCAAAACTGTCCCAAGAAGGGAGAGAAAGCTGGAGTTTCTACTGACGTACTCTCATTCTTTTTGCTTATTGGGGAGGTTTGCTTCAGTCAGCACCCCAAAAGTTCTGGCCTGGCCCACCTGTCCACCCACCACCCCAGAGCTCAGGGGATATGGACAGGAAACCTACAACATCTCCATGAAATTAGATGTTACCCCTAATCGGTACCTACACAAACAGTATACAGGATCTTGTACTACAAATGACAACAAAACAATCAGATGTATGGTACTGCACACACAGGATTTGATTGGACTTGCCAAACTTCCTACATTCTTTGCACAGAAACTAAATCCACCCCTCCAATTTCATTGTTTTTCATCCCCCAAATGTGAACGTAAAATCATACCCACAGTTACAAGACTGTGGCATAAAAATTCCTCAGAGTTTTAAAAGATGTGCTTTGGGTTCCATTTTGACTCCATGCACGTAAAAGCATTTCCATCCCAAAGGCTGGGGCAGAGCTCTCAACACCAAAACAGCAAGTCTCAAACCTCAGTGCATTTTCATAACTGGATGCTCTGTATTTATCGGCGTAAGTGTAAATGATTAACTATAATAGAATATGTGAACTCATGAAAAAGGAGAAATTTCCTTAAAGAAAACTGCCAATCACATGGTAATGTGCATGCAAAGATCTGCCCCTTAACAGCAAAGGACAAAAAAAAAAAATCATTGACACATAATCCAAGGTCTGAAGTTCTTCTATATTACACATCATGAAGGTCCTCTTGACATGACATTCTATATTATTCCCATAAGACTGTGTAAATAGTATGTGAATGTGCTCTACATCTCACGTTCATCCCCCGGAACAACGGCCCATACACTCACTGTCCAGCATAGAAAAGCTTCTGGATCCTCTGAGATGCTGGGCAGGAGAAGGGATGGCAGCCAGGATGGCCCTGGAGAAGGAGGAGACAAATCACCATGTCCTCCCTTTAGTAGGATGCTCAGGTCTCACCTCACTGCCACCCTGCCAGCACAGGGCCTGCTCAGCCTGGCAGCTGCCTCCAGTCCAATGGTTGCCCTCAGCCTCATAATCAGAATACTTTGGTTATGAAAATCAGAGTGCAAACTGGCTTATGGGGAACAAATTAAGATTCTGTGCTTTGGAGCCAAACAAATATGGGCTGGAGTCTCCTCTCCGCTATGTGACCTTTGGCACATTTTTTTAAAATTGTATTTTATTGACTATGCCATTATAGTTGACCCATTTCTCCCCCATCATTCCCCTCCACCCTGCACATCCCCTCCCACCCACATTCCCCCTTTAGTTCATGTCCATGTTTCATAAGTTCTTTAGCTTCTACTTTTCCCACACTATTCTTGCCCTCCCCCTGTCTATTTTCTACCCACCATCTATACTACTTATTCTCTGTACCTTCTCTCCCTCTTTCCTCCTCCCACTCCCCTGTTGCAAACCCTCCATGTGATCTCCATTTCTGTGTTCCTGCTCCTGTTCTAGCTGTTTGCTTAGTTTGCTTTTGTTTTAGGTGTGGTTGTTAATACCTGTGAGTTTGCTGTCTTTTTACTATTCATATTTTTTATCTTCTTTTTCTTAGATAAGTGTCTTTAACATTTCATATAATAAGGGCTTGGTGATGATGAATTCCTTTGACTTGACCTTATCTGAGGAGCACTTTATGTGCCCTTCCATTCTAAATAAAAGCTTCGCTGGATAGAACAATCTTGGATGTAGGTCCTTGACTTTCATGACTTGGAATACTTCTTTCCAGCCCCTTCTTGCCTGCAAGGTCTCTTTTCAGAAATCAGCTGACAGTCTGATGGGAACTCCTTTGTAGGTGACTGTGCCCTTATCCCTTGCTGCTTCTAGAATTCTCTCCTTCATTTTAATTTTGGCTAATGTAATTATGATGTGCCTTGGAGTGTTCCTCCTTGGGTCCACCTTCTTTGGGACTCTCTGAGCTTCCTGGACTTTCTGGAAGTCTATTTCCTTTGACCTTTGGCACTTTTTTGTTTGTTTGTTTTCTCATCTGCAAAATGGAAATGCCAGTAGTACCTTCCTCAGTTTGTTGTAATGGATGTACAGCACCTAGTACTTAGTACTCAACAAATGCTAGCTGCGGCTATGACAGTTATTATTATGGAAGAAAGGAAAGAACCAAGCTAAGGACTCAAAAGTTCTCCTGGGAACTGGAAAAAGTCTTAGGGAAAACTAACAAGCATGGAGATCTTTCCCTTTCTCCAGAGTATCAGTCTTCAAATTGTGGTCCCAGGACCAGAAACACACCCTGAGAACTTGTTTTAGAGATGCAGGTAGGCAGGTTCCACATGCTACCAACCAGATCAGAAACTGTGGGTGGGGTCCAGTAGTCTGTATTTTAACAAGCTGCCCATGTGATTCAGATGCAGGCTCCAATTTTGAGAACCACTGCTATAACTGCGTGGCACAAAGGGTAAATGTTGAGCTGGGTATAGTTCCTAAGGAACATTAACGTCCCTTCCCTCATCAGTGAGCCTCTTCTGGGCATTTCCATCATTTGAAATTTTTCATCTACATTTTTCACTTATACACAGTCTACTCCATGTGTAGGTTCTTTTAAAGATGGAAGTAGTAACTACCTTCGAGTGGTTGTTTGTATTCTGTCCAAAGCCAGGGGACACTGGAAAGACTCTTCTCAGGCCATTGTGACTTTCACTCTTTGCTTTAAATATATTACTATGTAAGAAATATATAAGTCCTCCAGTGCATGAACAATAACCATATAATCAAGCCCATCAGAGTATCATGTAATTGACATCCATAGCCCATAGCTTTCAGTTTAAAAAGCAACCAATAGCCACTCTTCAAATCAAATTAGAAAGCATACACAGTTGTGTGATAAAGTGTATGCATTAATATAAAGAGTCAGATTTCAAATCTTAAGGCTTGTAGAATAACATTTTCTCAGGCATGTGTTTGACATCTGTAAAGAAAAGATGTGTTTATTGCTGGAAGATTTGATTACAGAGGAGTCTTAAGTACTGTCTGCTAAAATCTTAAAGAATATTATTGCATATGTCCTTTTGATTGTAAATGCATACATATTTACATAAAATGTAGCCATTTCACCCACTTCCTCATTGTTGAAATTGCCTTCACCAACAGTTATGCGGTGTCAAGACGGGATCAGGATGTGTGGGATGAGAAATTTTTTGCAGTCAAGCTTTGCTAACATATGCATCTCTTCACAAATTACCAATGAAACAATATATGTGTCTAAGAGAGTGTGGAAATGCTGGTTGGGAAAATGCTCCCCTTAATTTCCACCTATCTTCGAAGGAGAGAATATGAGAGTCAGAAGGCCTTTGTTGGGGTCAACTTTGGCTGGACTGGATCCCTGGGAATTAAAAACAAAAACAAAAATGGATACCCGGGTTTCCTACCAAAGGTCTCACATCATTGCCCTGGGATGCAGCCTGTGCAATTTTTAAGCTTCCTGGGTGATGCTAATGGTCATTTGAAACATTGCCTTAGACGTCTCCACTAATCTAACCACTTCACATTTAAAAAATCTAGCTATAATTTGTCGTAGCTGGTAGCTGGTAAGGAGAATCACCAGGGTGGGTCTCCTGGTGAGACATATGGCTGGGTAGAGATGCCCAGCCATATGTTGGTCCTATTCTATGTTAGGATTTTCATTTTTGTTTTTAAGATTTTATTTATTTATTTTTAGACAGAGGGGAAGGGAGGGAGAAAGAGAAGAGAAACATCAATGTGTGGTTGCCTCTTGCGCACCCCCTACTGGGGACCTGGTCCACAACCCAGGCATGTGCCCTGACTGGGAATTGAACCGACAACCCTATGATTTGCAGGCCGGCACTCAATCCACTGAGCTACACCAGCCAGGGTTTTATGTTAGGATTTTCTTAAAAGAGCCAGGCCAGGCAGTGACCCTGAGTTCCTTTCCCCATGTGTCTTCATCCTTTTGGACTGCTTTAACATAACACCAGAGATGGAGAAGCCTATAAACAACAGAAATTTATTTCTCATGGTTCTGGGCGTTGGGCAGTCTAAGATCAACGCACCAGCACAGTTGTATTTGCTAAGCGTCCTCTTTCTAATTCCTACCTGGTGTCTTCTTGTTGTGTCCTCACATGGCGGGAGTGGCTAGGGATCTGTCTGGAGCTTCTTTTTTTTAGGGCATTATTCCCATTCATGAAGGCTCCATCCTCATGGCTTAAGCACTTCCTGAAGCCTCCACCTCCTAAACCCATCACATTGGGCATAATGATTTCAACATGAGTTTTAGGGGGATGCAAACATTCACACCATAGCATCATGCAAGGCAATATCCACAATGTATTATCATTTTCATACAAAATGAACTAGTATTAAATACTCATTCACTCATCCCATTCAGGTATTTATTTATTCACTAATGTATTAATTAAACATTTATTGTGTGGGGGTATATAAAAGCACAAAAAAGTATAAAGAGACCTCAAGAAACTTACACACTAGAGGTGCATACAAATTCATGGACAATTAAAATATCATATGACCAAGGATAAGATACATGTGATGAGGTCACATGTTAAAGGGACCCTGTTTGGGATGCCCAGGAAGGTTTGAATGAGCTGCTGTATAAGGAGATTACAAACTAGCAAAGCAAAGGTGCGAAGGGAGGGAGAGAATGCTCCGAAGAGAGGAAGCATGCATTGAGGGGAAGAAACAAGAAACATATTTTATTTACTTGTGAATTCAGGAAAGAGGGATAAGGCCTGGGGGCGGGGTTACATGGACTGAGACCATGAAGGGCCATGTCAGCAGTTGAATGCAGGAAATTGATGAATAACTGGTCCTGGGGCTGGAAGGAGGAGCCCTGATTGCAGCGCCTGCTAATTTCAGCGGCATACACACTCACACTATGGCCGATTTCAAGCTACCGACTTGGTGCCACTAAATGAGGACTTTGGTGGAAAGAGGTGCACACAACTGGCTCTTAGGAGCATCTACAAGCCAGCTCCAGAACAGCACTGCAAAGTTATAAACCACTTTTCTCCTGGGAGCAACTGCAAGTCATGGAGGGTGTAATTCAGGGAGTAAAGAAATAATACACACCTGCTAACGGGACCTATGTAGTGGCACATTCCTTTGGCACATCCACACACTCACACCTCCAACTAAAGACAGGTGCTTGTGAATCATCTGGTGAAGGTGCAATCCCAGGCAGTCTAGTTAAGTAAAACCAACTCACCCAAATAGGGGTTAAAACTGGGATGAAAAGTTATCAGCATGATACCCTAGGTGGGCGAAACATTCAGAAAAGCATTCTTCATGCCCTTCGAAGGGTCTGTCAGGGTTGGGTAGGTGGTATCAGATCAAGCTAAAATATTCTAGCCCTTGATTTTCTAATAAGCAAGGACTTCTGGTCAAAAGGAAATGTGCAATGCAAATAAAGATCAGATATGAGGGTATCCTGTGTATTTGCTTTTGTGAGTATTCAATCGTGTAAGAGGTTCAAAGAGGCAGGAGGCACAGCTGGTTGGAGGATGGCTGAGGAGCTCTGGGAGATGGTCCCTCAAGGGTTAGGGCCTTGGCAGGCAAAGGGCAGGGAGAAAGCCAAGAAGCCTCACAGAGCTGCAGGATGCAGAACTCAGATGTTTCCTTATAAAAAGGTGAGATGGTGGTTCATGCAGACCATGCACTATTTCTATGAAGGTATCCAAAACCCCATAGGTCATTTCTATGGTAGTAGCAGATTTTCTCTGCACCTTCTCCCTCTAAACATAGTGTAATTGACCACTAGGTCACTCAGAGTGGAAGCAGAGGCATTTCCAGCTCAAGGTATATAGGCTTTGGCACACACCTGTTTTAATGCAGAACATGTTGTATTATGACTGATTTGCCCATTTCTCACTGTGACTGTACTCTAGTATCCTTGAGGCCAAGGGTTTTATTACTTTCGTCCTTCAATTGAGTAGTTAGGACAGTGTTTAATGCCTAGCAAGTGCTCATTTAATGCTTATTGAATTAAGGCATGAATCTATCAACCAAACAATTGAGTATCAAGATGGCTGCCCCAATTTGCTTATTAATAACTTAATGTTTCATCTGGAGGAAGAGAGAAAAGAGAAAGGGTAGAATGTAGGAAAAAAGGGAGGGAAGAAGAGATTTTCCTAACTAGCACAAAGAACATATCTGAGGATCATATTTCTGTATATATAAAATCATCACAGACATGATAATCACATATCAATACAGATTTTAGCCCTGGCTGGTATGGCTCAGTGGTTGAGTGCTGGCCTGTGAACCAAAGGGTCATTGGTTCGGTTCCCAGTCTAGGGCACATGCCTGGTTTGCAGGCCAGATCCCCAGTAGGGGGCATGTGAGAGGCAACCACACATTGATGTTTCTCTCCCTCTGTTTTCCCTCCCTTCCCCTCTCTAAAGTAAATAAAGAAAGAAAGAAAGAAATAGATGTTAAAAATCAATTAGACAAAGAGGAGGTAGGGTTTCCACTTTCCCCTGATGTACATACACCCTAGCTGTCCTTATGTGACTTCTCTTTCAAAGCTGCCTTAGACACTACAGAATATAACCATTGTGGAGTTGGAAGATAGGCATACTGTTTGATTTACACCCCCCTGAATACAACCTGAATAATTCTGCTTATAAGAATGACAGGAAATATTGGAAGATAACAAAGTGCCTTGTGAATCATCTAAGAAAGATAATATTAAGGTGGTATGAAAAGTTCTGAAGAGCAGCAATCTCTGAGTAATATGTATTACACAGATAGAGAGTGACTCTTTAGGCAAACACATAATTGAGTGGAATTTTACATTGCTTCAAGGTACAGCTTTCTCTCTTTCACTTTATATATATATATATATATGTCCAATATATCATTGGGTCCTGCTGTTACTGTAATAGAAAGATCTCTCTTCCTAAGCCAAAATTCCTTTCATTTTGCTGCTTCTTCAATTTCTTTCTTCCTTCTTCCCCTAGAGGTGCATCTCCAGATCTCCTCAAAATGGGACAATAGAGCAGAATGCCTGTGGAGTATCCAACAATGGCTGGCTACTGGTTCGAGTTCAATGACATGAATGCAAATCTCAGGGAAGCTGTCAGGACACAATGACTAGAAAACCTGCCAAGGGAGTTGGCATAAATCTTTAAAATAGGTTACAGGAGAGATAAAATGATCATATCATCTGCATGATAAGAAAGAATTCAAACTAAAAATAATTAGAAATAAGAACAAAAAGATGGCACTGCAGAACATCTCACTGCTGGAAGATGTCTTTCAAATTCGATGATCTCTTGAAAATGACAAGACCCTTCTCTGCTATTACTCAGTAAGTGAGTGCACAACTTCCTATGATAGTGTGAGTTTCAATTAATAGATCATTTGCTCATGAATTCAAAATCTTAGCCATTCCATTGTTGGTGTGGTGGCTATGTGTATTCCTATGATTCTTCCTAGCTACTGCCTCACTTCTCAGATTCCTTTCATGTCTTCCTTTCCATCCCTTATCCCCATTCTGCAACCCTCAATTTACCATAATCAGATTGCTTGCCTCTGGTTCTACTGTAAATTCTTTGATTATGTCATCATGAACCTATTATTGGAAGTCCCTTTGGCTGGAACTCCCAAAGGGTGGTATTCACACAGAGGTGGGCAGCTTCCTGATAGTCTCTGTCTGCCAATGTTTGAGTTTCTCTCCTGCTCAGTTTCCTATTAACCTTTGTCTTCCCCTTTGCCTTATGCTGTTCCCTTCTTGGCCACTCCCCTTAATGCTTATAAAGAACCCTTTTACTGTCTTCCTGACAATGTTGTTTCCCATTCTGCCTGAGAAACCACACCCCTACTCTTACATAAGTAGAAAGTGTTTACAGTCTTAGGTGAGAGATTTTTAGGTGGCTTCTCTTCTCTTTCGAGGTGGCCTTCAACACTCCAGAATATAAATATTGTGGAATATTGTTTAGGGTCCATTTTATACAGTTGAGGACATTAAAAGTCACCGAAGTAAAGGTCATGTAGTCATCAGCAATCTCCATCTGAGAGCTTCCAGTTTCCCATCTGTCTCTCTTTTTGGCAGTGAAAACAATTCCGTGTGTGCATATATGTATGACACTGGGGTGCTTCTCAAGCGTTAATGCACATACAAATTCCTTGGACATCTGGTTACAATGAAGATTCTGATTCAACACTTCTGGGATGGAAGCTGAGATTTCATGTTTCTAACACACTCTCCAGTGATGCTGAGGCTTGGGGTCCATGAACCACAGTTTCTGTAGCAAAGTGGTTTTGTTTTGAGAAAATGAAGCAACTAATAACAAATTGGACACATAGGCCTCTAATCACTACAAAACTCAGTGTATGCACATTTAATGAAAGAGTCACTCTGAAAGAAAACAACTATGTCTGAATGACCAAATGTTCAATGCAACTTTGTCTGAGGCAGCACAAAGAAAGGTAAGCTCATTACAAAGCTGAATGAACTTCATAATTGTCAGGGTAGTAGGATTTGGTGGGGCTGCACTTGTTTTTACTTATGTCAATGGAAAGGGTAGATAAAAATTACTGTATTTTTAGGACTATAAGATGCACCAGACCATAAGACACACCCAGGTTTTGGAGGAAAATAGGAAAAAAAATTGAAGCAAAAATGTGGTAAAATATTTAATAACCTGTGACCCTGCTCCACTGCTGCCACTCCCCCCCCCCAACAGCGAGCCAGGTAAGCTACATTTGGACTATAAGACACACCCCCTTTTCCTCCCAAATTTTGGAGGTGCATCTTATAGTCTGAAAATTATGGTAAGTTCTCGAAAGAGAAAGTACCTTGCTCTGTAAGGGTCCAAAAAATATATGCACATTTAAACCTTATAGTCATTCACTGACTGGAGCCCACATTTAAAATGAAAAAAAAATACAACTTTGATTCTACAAAACACAGTATGCAATTATGAAATCTGGAGGGAGCTAGAGGGATCTTGGTGATCATTTGGCTAAGTGATCATTTAGTTAAGTCTCTTCCTTTGCTTATCAGGAAATGATTATTTACAGCACTTACTCAAAGTGCCCAGCTAGTCAATGGCAGAACTAGTAGCAGAAGGCAGGGCTTTCACAGTGTTTCTTCCATAGTGTAGGGCCAATTATTTTAATAAACGGACTTCAGTGAATAATATCAGGCACCTGTTGTGTCAGTATATTGGCCACAAATCACTCATTTTTTCCATGGGCTCAGTGTACATCAGGGTGACTAGTGAGCTTGTCAGGTATTGTGGAAGGAAGAAAGATGATTTGAAAGTACAGCCGTTTGCAAAGGCTTCCCTTTGCCCTGTTCTTAGGCACAGCCCAGCGTGAATTTGCAGCAGTCCTGTTATGAGTCATAGGCTATTTAACAAGTTGAATGCTAGTTATAGAAACTTTGGGGGGGAATGGTTAGAGTTCCTACTTCGCAGGCTCAGGCAGTTACAGCCTGAGAACTTTATCCAGGATTGAGGGCTGGATAAAGGATGCCCATGTCGAGAAGCCAAATTTGCAGCTGCCACCCCGTCACAAAACTTCCATTTTACCTCAGTGACTGATGAAGAGGGGAAAGTCAATTTCCATGCCTCCTTCCCTTTGGGGCTGAAACTGATTATGTGAAAATGGGGTAAGGAATAAAGAAACAGGAAGAGAGCAACCCTGTTCCTTGGAAAGGTCATAGGGTAGCCTGTCTGGAATGAGAATAAGACTTGCCGTAAGCACCCCCTTCGCACCCCAATACACATATTATTAGATGGTGCTCCTTCAAAAGTGCTAGTTGTGGGCTGAAGTCTACAAGAGGTTATGTAATAGACATGATATTTGTGCTTAAAACATAGGCTAACTCAGTGCTCTCCATCTGAACAAATCAAGATGGTTAGTGCTACATTATCACTCTAATGAGAATAAACAGCTACCATTTAAGTGAATGGCCACAAGGCAAATACAGCAGGGGCCTTGAATAATGTGGTTTTGCTCAGCATCATTTCACTGTAACATTGATGAGATGCCATAGGAACGTAACTCTTGTGAATGTCAATTAACCCACGGTAAAACTGGTTTCAGTGTCACGCCATTTTGTTTAAAGTCACAGGACATATCAACAATATTAAGTGAGGACTTCCTGTGCTATGTTTGTCAGGGCTTCCCCTCTACCCCATATCTCTTTATAGAATAAAACAATATTTGAGACCAAAGTCCTCAATCCAACCACCCAATAATAAATTAATAGATTAGTTTTCTATGTTAATTTATGGATTTTGTCCACGCACATACTCAGGGGTTATATATTTGTGGTAATATTTCCATTCAACTCTTTCATTTTTATACAGTTGAATACACTTTTCCCTTTTATTTTTCTTCCACTCTCTTTGAGTTGTTACTGTTTAGCATCCAAAGTAACAAGTACCAATAACCTGGTATATATCCTTTTGTTCCTCCCTCATGGTCATGTAATCCCATAGAATTAATTTAGCCGTTTCTAGAAATTTTTAAATGGGTTAATATGTTTAATAAAACTTGCTTTGTCTGTTACAAAGATATCATGGCTATACCTTCAGAGCAGCACACATAGATCTAACTAACAGAATGTGAACAAAAAAGGGGTTACATTATAAACCCAACAAGCTGGCGGGCAGGGGAGTGGTGCAATGGCAGGTTTGACAAGCTCAGGGACCAAAGCAATCACCCAGGACAATCTGATCCTAAATTCCTAGCTGGGCAGGCCATGGTGGGTAGCCATGTCCCAGGCTTCTAGCTTCCTTAGCAAAGGTCAGTCTTCACCTTAAGTGAGCCCTGTCCAATGTTCTTATGTATCTAGAATAATATAAAAATATTTATTGAGGGTCTTAAGTGAGCTCTGTCATTGTTCTTATGCATCTAGGATAATAAAACAATATTTATGGAGGGCTTACTGCTTGGTAAGCATTGTTCTAAGCACTTTATACATATTAAGACCTATAATTCTCACACTAACAGCCATATGATGTGGGTACTTTCATTCTCATCCCAGGTATACAATTGAGGAAACTGAGAGACAAATATATTAAACTTTCTCACAGTGACTTGGTTAACTGAAAATAGAGCCAGCATTCAAATCCAGGTAATAGTGGGATAGCATTTTATAAAGCAGCCTAGAAATCATGAACGAAGTAAGAATAATGTGGTTTATAAAAAGCAAACCTAGGGTACAATCTAAAAAAAAGTATGTAGAGTCTGTTTAGATTTCGTAAATATTTTGACATTTTGATTTTGCTTTCATTTTATAGTTTCTAAAAAACTTAAAACTGTACCTTTTCTTGTTCCTACAACTGTGAAATGAAAACAAAACAAAACAAACAAAAACCACATACTAATCTGGGATATTCTTTAGTAAAACATGAGCATTTGCCTTGAGTTTACTTTGCGCTTATGATACCTTCTGTTCCTATTTTGAAATTAAATTTATTGGGGTGCCATTATTTTTGATTATTGGTTTAATTTGGTTCAAGTTCCTGATATAAACTGTTCAAAGAAATCATGAAAGACTCTGAAACGATTAAAAAATCACTCTGTGTCTTATCAATGAAATCCTATACTTTCTCCAACAAAACCTTAAGGAATTACCTCATTCTTTTAAGTAGACAATGGTTGGGCTATTCTGCAACCCTGCAGAGCTGGAAGTCAACCTGTGGAGGGCTGATGGCAATGCAAATAATCCTTGTCACAGAAATGCAAATAAATGTCTCTTGGAATGCAACGGATTTCTCTATGCAAGTCACCAGAATGGCATCTGTTACCAAATTCTTATCTGCATTCCTGATTGTTTATGTGTGTCTGTTCTTCAGACTCTCCTTTGAACCGACTGTAACATCTTATGGATTCTTGTATTAGTTAATGACTTAATAAAATGCTTGTCACATATTCATTTTATATTTCTATCAGAGTCATGATTTGAGTTTTTCAGAAAATTAGCCTTTTATTCAAACACAAACATAAATATTATCTGTTCATTCATTATTCTGCTTAAAAATGGTACCCATGTATCTGATATTTTGCCAGGTGCCTGAGACACAACTTCTAATGAGAGCATCGTATATATTCATGCTGCCTTTATCTGAATATTTTAGATAAACACTGGTACAATGCTATTAACACGATTATAGGGTTTATTGAGATGTCACCAGTTTTCCCACTACTGTTCTTTTTCTGGTTCAAGATCCAATCCAGGATCTCACATTGTATTTAGTCACCATGTCCCTTTGGTCCCCTTTAGTCTGAAAACTTAGCTTTTTCCTTGTGTTTCCTGACCCTGACAATTTTGAAGAGGACCAGTCAGGTATATTGTAGAATGTTTCTCTCTCTTTTTAAAAATTTTATTTTTCAGTTAAAGTTTATATTCAACACTATTTTTTTTATGAGTTTCAAGTATACAGCAGAGTGGTTAGACAGTCATATACTTTACACAGTGATCCCCCAATATTTCCAGCCCACCTGGCACCATACACAGTTATTACAACATTACGGCCTGTATTCCCTGTGCTGTACTTCACATCCCTGGGACTACTCTGTAACTACCAATCTGTGCTTCTCAATCCCTTTCCTATTTCACCCAGTTCCCCCACATCCCCTGCTCTGGAAAAATATCTCTTAAGTTGTGACTAAAGTTTTCTCATGGGATCACAGGAATTGCCCTTCTCATCATATTATACTTGGGGGGGGGGATGACATCACCATGATTGGCATTGGTAATGTTAAACTCAACCACTTACTTTAGGTGGTGCCTGCCAGAATTCCTCTCCATTGTGAAGTTATCATTTCTTCCTCCTTATTCTTTGACAGCAAGTCGCCAAGTCCAGCTCACACTCAAGGAGGGGAGGGAAAAATTAAACTCCACCTCTTAGAAGGGGACCGTCTATATGAATATATATATATATATATTTTGGAACTGTTCTATAAGGAAGATTTGTCCCTCAGGTATGGGTTTGCAATAAACAGCAAACACATTGTCATCTGACTAGCTGTGTGGCCGATCTCATTTTTCCTCTTTTCTCAATTCATAAACTGGCTTTTCTCACTTTGTAGGACGTCGTGAGTTTATGTGTGCTTATCTTGTGGTATCATTCATTGACTTGTTTAGGTAACAAAAGATTTTTTGGCAGGTTCTGGCATTCAAGACTAATAGGGTTTCGCACATATTTCTATGGTTACAAATCCTATCACCGCTCTGGGAAGGGAAATGAGCTGGCAGTGCATGTGTCACTTTGAATCACTGGGTTCCCTACTGGGAATACCAAGTTACTTAAGCTTCAGAGAAAGATGTGACAATGGCTAATCATATATTATATTCTGATTGTAATGTTCTCACAGCCTAGGTGGCCCATCCATTTTTTATGGTAAGTGGGGTTTTTTACAAGTTCTCTGACGATGTTTCTGAACGTGTTTGCCTCCAATGTAAGACTAATTGTAAGCTCAATTAAAATGTTAAGGAGATTGTCATGTGATTGTATGATCCTTTATGACAAAAAAAATCAATACTTTAATAAGCTTCCTCGGTTAACTATTCTAAGAAGTTCAATGGGATGGTTAAATAGAGCTGAGCTCCCCATCAGATTAATCTTTTATGTGTATTTTCTGATGAAGGCGTAAAATAAGGTGAAGCAATGAGGTACATGACAAAAGATTAATTTTTTTTTGCACAGAATACAGCTTTTACACTTCACGATGTTCCGAGCTAAGAGTAGAATTTTGCCTCAGAGAACTGTTAATTGCCTGAGTCCCGATGCCTCCAACTTACCCTGTTATTCATCCTCTGTTACAAAACTTACCACGTTCTTTTACAATCAATTTTTTTTAAGAATCTGCCTTCCCTCCTAGACCATGAGCTCTGACTTTTAAGACTGTGAGGATATAAGTCATATTTACGTCCTCAGCACATCGCACCATACCTGGCACACAAAGTCACTCACTAGCTGTGTTTCAAGGGTTCAATAGCCACATGTGACTAGTGGCATCAGTACTGGACAGCACAGATATGAAATATTTTCATCATCCCAGGGAATTCTTTTGGATGGTGCTGGTTTCCAGCAAGGTTTCTTAACCTCGGACCTGCTGACATACTGGCTCAAATAATTCTTTATCGTGGGGGGCTGTCTTGTGCATTGTAAGATGTTGAGCAGCAGCCCTGGCCTCTACCCACTAGATGCCAGTAGCAACCCCACCTTCAATGTGGCAACAAAAAAATGTCTTGAGACATTTTCATATGTCCTCTGGGGATAAAATTGTCCCTGGTTGCAAATCACTGAGTTAGAGAACTACTTCCTGAACTGGAGTTCTGGAAAACCTTCAGTTGCCAAGATTTATTCCCAGGGATTGCTGAAAATTGCTTTCTTTTAAAAAGGATCCATGTATAACTGAAATATTTTCTATAATTGCAGCAAGCAATGCTGTTTCATAAAAAGAAAATGTGGTAGAGTAGAACTGTGCTACAGTGATGAGGAGCAACCTTTCCCCAACTTCCCTTAATCCATGCACCTCAGACCCACCAAAATGAAATTCTTGCCTATCAGGCTCTTCCTTAGATTTGTGTTTTTAAGTAAAACAAAGCATCTTCACCGCTTCAGTGTACACTGGCCTGGCTTCAAACTCTGAAGCCTCACGTTTTTGTCTGCTGGCTTTCTCTGGCCACAGAAGCGGTTTCCTTACCCAGGTGGCATGCCAGAGCTGCTGGGGAGAAAACTTCCCCTTGAAAGCAGTCCTCAACCAATGACTATCTGTAGTTGGTGTATAACATATCCCAGCTGCCTTGTCACTTGGGTAGGATCAGTCTGATGCCCAGGTTTTTACTATACCCAGAGTCTGCCCAGTGGGGTTAACTTCCACTCACCCAGCAGCAGTCGCTTGATAATGCATCTTTCACTGTGTGCTTTCTCTTCATGGGCTGACATCCCATCTCTCTATGTCTATGGATATTTTATTTTCATCAAAGTGAATCTTGGTCTCAGGGTCTGCTTTGATGCAGAGTTTGCATTACGTTCTTGACTCTGGGTCTACTGCAATATATTTATTAAGTCAATAAGTAGTTATTCATAATTATTGATCCTCTTACTACATGGTAGATAGTATAGGTGCTGTCTTGTAATTGGAATAAATGAATATGCTAAAATTAGGACAGATGCCTTTTAAAAAGGAATTCATATTTATTTATTTCTAAACATCCTCCCAATTTTGTTTTTTTTAAGTGAAATGTACATAATATAAAATAAACCATTCTAAAGCAAACGATTCAATGACATTTAGTACGTTTACGGTGCTGTGTAACTAACCACCTCTATCTGTTTCCATCCCTCCAAAATAAAAGCCCATAGCTATTAAGCAGTGAGTCCCCATGTCAGCTTCATCATGCTCCTGGCAACCACCACTCTGTATTTTGTTTCTATGGTTTTACCTACTCTGGCTATTTTATAAAAATGGAACATGTATTGTTTAGAGTTTGTCTTCTTTCAGTTAGCATAATGTTTCCAAGGTTCATCCATGTATCAGTACTTCATTCTTGTTATGGCTGAATAATATTCCACTGTAGGTATATATATCATGATTTCTTTATCTATTCATTGGCTGATGGACATTGGGGTTCTTTCCACCTCTTGGCTATCACAAATAGTGCCACTACGAACATTCATGTATGGGGGTATGTTTGAGCACCTGTTTTCAATTTTGGGGGCATATACCTACAATTAAATTATTGGGTATGCCAAGTCTATGTTTAGCATTTTGTGGAATTTCCAAACCATTTTCCACAGTGGCTGAGCCATTCTACATCCTCACTAGTGATGTATAAAGGTTACAGTTTCTCCATACTTACCAACACGTATTCTTTGGTTGTTTTGTTTATTGTAGCCATCTTCCTGTGTGTGTGAACTGGTGTCCCATGTGGCTTTGATTTGCATTTCCTTAATGACAAATGATGTTGAACACCTTTTCATGTGCTTGTTGGCCATTAGTATATATTCTTTACAGAAATGTCTATTTAAGTCCTTTGCTCATATTTTAATTGAATTGTTTGTTTTGTTGTTATTTTTCATGCAAGCTGTAAGAGTTCTTTTTACATTCTGGATATTAGATACTTATCAAATATATTATATACAAAGATTCTTGCTCATTCTGTAGGTTATCTTTTCACTTTCTTGACTTTTTAATAACATACAAAAGTTTTTAATTTTGATAAAACCCAATTTATGTATTTTTTCTTTTGTTGCTCATGCTTTTGGTATCATATCTAAGAATCCATTGCAAATTCAAGGTCATGAAGGAGTTTTAGTCTTACTGTACCTTGTCAAAATATTTGGATATGCTCTTCTGCAACAACACAGAGTAATTGTAGTGCATGTTTTTGCCAGAAAATTCTCTACAACTTCACACTGTCTACAACACATTCCCCTCTCAAGTTGAATTTCAATATGTAGTATTTATGAAAAACACAGTGAATCCACTTTTCAGGTTACCACAACTGTATACATATAAACCATCTTGCTTTGGTCCATTTTAGAAATGTTTCTTATTTCACTGTAAAGTATTCAGAAGACACTTCTTGCCCTTACTTGGAAAAAAAATTATGGACAATCAGTCCCTTCAGTTCCCAGGGGTTTTATGCCACATTTTTTTTTTCCCAGAGGGCAAGTGGAAAAGACCCAAGTTTCTTGTGTTGACAAGAGAGGTGGGGGTTTCTGTTTTATGAAGAGTTACTGATTTTCACATATATGCAAATACACACATGTCCATAGAAGTTGATGTAAGTAAACACTGACTCAGTTTAATTTTATCAGCAGATAACATATAATGGTATGCTGATCTTGTTTTCAATAAGACAATAATACATTTACTTATTTTCTGTATTCTAACAAATTATGCCAGAGAAATAGGGAAAAAGAAAAAATATGGCAGAAAGGAAAAACAGTCACATACACAGAAACTCTGGTGTAAAGCAAGAAATATAAAAAAAAGATAGAAAAAGAAGCAATTCACACATAGGCACATATATTCAGAGGGATGTATCTATTTAAAGGTGGTAAAAAATCTACACAGAGGAAGAGAGGGTGGCAGAGAATCCCATAGGAACGCAGAAAGAGAGAAGGTGAAAGGAAGACACATAGGACTGAGAAAGATGCAGCGTAGTCTAAGATGAAAATAGAGGTTTATTGCATAATGTCAATATAGCCTATGACCCTTCAGGCTTTTGCTGAGAGTGCCTACTGAAGCTCCGTGCTGTTCCACAGTGCTGAGCACCCAGGTCATAACCGTTCCTGGCATTGGCTCCTTGCACCATTAGCTGTCCAAGTGGAATGTGAGGAGTTCCAAGTTTCGCTCTAGATTGCTCTCCACTGCTTTCTGAGGTTTCTCCACAAAGACACGATGCACACAGGTAATTTTCAAATGGCTGAACAATTAGTCTTCAGCAGGTAAGAACGTTCTTCAATTTCAAGGTCCCTAGGTGAAGTAAGTGAGGCATAAGCTGGCTCTTCTAAGTAGTTTTAGATAATGATCTCTTCTGAATATTCTTTGGTTTATAGAAATAAAGTCTTTCTCATCAAAATCATAAGACAGGGATTTCATTAGTGAAGAGTATCCTAACCCCTAACTATTGCTTCCTGGTTTGATATAAACATTCTAGAGGACTTTAGGAACTTTCATTAGGATCTGTTTACATGGTGATGCTCCAATAAAGGTGAAGCCTGTCTAGTGCTGGCATGGTGGTGCCCCAGCTCAAAATCTCCTATCTGTATTCTTCCCTCAACACCCTCCATTCTTGCACATAAAGTTTAGAGTATAAAAGTGTGAGGAAAAAATACATGATATTATTAGCAGTACTTCCAAGGAAAAATGATACAGAGACAGAAGCTTTTAAACAGAGAGGCCTGATGGTGACAGCGAAGATAAAGTAACCGTTAGCTACTAAAATGCCTAAGCAATTAGATCTGTAAGTCTTGAAGTTTGTGCAATGCAATCACTTTACGAAATCAATATAAAAACTCTACTTTGTGATCCTAGCTGCGGTTACAGTCTAGAATTCAGTTTAATAATAAGTCATACATTTTAGAATTTATTTTTAGAAGTCACACAAGTATTGCATGTATACAGCTCTAAACAATGAAATAATACTATAAGACTTATCATGAAAAACAGCATATTTCTACCCTAACCTTTTCTACCTGAGTTTTTCTTTATCCCAAGCTCTTTTACCTATTCTTTGCTAATATTTTGCATCCATCTGCCTAAATATTATGCTTCTAACCCAATTTCTTAACTTATGAACTTTTAGTCATTATCTATTGGTTTCCCATTATGGGAAGGTGGATCTAGCATTCTTTTAGCACTAATATTCTTGTTCCCACTTGTGTGTGTGTGTGTGTGTGTGTGTGTGTGTGTGTATAATCTCCACATTTCCCTGAAGATGATATATGGATGGTAAATAAGAAAATAAAAAACATTCCACATCACCAGCCATTAAGGTAATGCAAATTAAGACCATCATGAGCTATTACTACCCATCTATTAGAACAGTTACAACATGTAGTAATGCTACCAAATGTTGATGAGGATGCAGGGAAACTGAATAATTGATACATAGCTGGTGGGAATATAAAATGTAAAATGATACAGCCACCTGGAAAATAGCATGGCAGTTTCTTTACAAACTAAGCCACATATTTACCATATGGCCCAGCAATTTCACTCCTGGGCACGTCTCCCAGAGAAATGAAAACTTACATCCGCACAAAAACCTGTTCACAGATGCTCATAGCAGCAGCATCTGTAAGAGCCCAAACCTGGAAACAGCCATAATGCCCCACAATAAGTAAATGTTTAAACAGAATTTGGTAATCCATACCATGGATTACTAGTCAGCAATAAAAGGAATGAGCTGTTGGGACACACAACTTGGATGGATCACAAAGATATCACGATGAGTGAAAAAGTAATCCCCAAAGCTCATGTGATTCCCGTCATATAATATTCTAAAACTGGCAGAAGTGTGGAGATGGAAAGCAGATTAGTGATTGCCAGGAAGGTGGTGGGGATGCTGGGGAGGAAAGGGGGTGGGTGGCAGGAGGAAGATATTTGTAGGAATGAACTAAGTCTGTACCTTGACTATGGTGGTGGCTACACAAACTGTCACATGACAAAATGGCATAAAACCAAATGTACATGCAGTGCCAATACCATTTCCTGATTTTGATAGTATAAGTTGCATAAAATATAACCATGGGGAGGGGAACTGGCTGAAGGGTACATAAGACCTGCCTATATGATTCTTGCTTCCCATGAATCTCTAGTTCAAAACACAAAAGTTTCAAGAAATTAATATTTAAGCTTACCGTGTTGTGACTAATCTGTTCGCTGTTGAATCAAATATTGTATACAATGATTATATCTCCTTTTTTGTATAACATTTTGTTTTTCCAGGAGTAACATATTTGTTTGTTTGCTTAGTCTCAAATGCCTGTAATACTTAGGTCTTCTCAATCACTTTTACAGAATTCTAAAGCTTCACTAAAGATCGTTTTTCATGTGCAAATATAGCAATTACTTAATTTGTTCCATTTTCCTTCCATTCCCTCAAACCTTCCTCCACCAAAAAATTTTTTTTTGAGAGCCCTCTACCTGTATGCTATAACTTTGATGGCTTGCTTTCTGAAAATGGTTTATTATTGTCTGTGAACCCTGAACAGCCTGGGTTGAAGGAGGGTGCATCCCTTCAAAAAGTGTTGGATCCCCAGGGATCCAGGAATACAACCCAAGAAGAACATTTCCTGTACATTTCCAAGTCTGACATTTCTCCGAACCACAAAGGAAGTATTAATGTGGCCACAAAACATGTGAGGAGAAGTTCTGATTTTTCAGGTTCTGCAAAGAAATGTTTTCTCTACTCAGGACCCAGGTTGAGTTTGACAAGTTTCATTGACATCTGTTCTTGCTGATAGATGGTTTTTTTCCCCCAAAGATGTTCTTTCATTGTAGCTGTAGCTCTTTGAAGATTTTCATTTCTCATGGAGATCTCAGTGATAATTCAACCAAGCCCACCCTTTCCTCCTATCCCTGGGAGACTGTTAGAACCTAATCTTATTGATCATCGAACACCACCAGGGTGAGGTTTCGATTCCTCTTTTATTAGCTCCTGGGTGTCTTACTTCCTTGCTTGTGAGTTCAGCTCAGGTTTCAATGGATGTTTGCTATCTTTCCTCCTGCATTTCTCGTTGGTTTGTACAAAAAGTTTGGTCAGAAAAGCTTGCCCATAATAGCCTCAGGAAAAGTTCGTTCTCTACATCTGCCATGCAACTGTAACACTAGCTCTTCCCATCATCTCTCTCTTGTCTTGTAGCCTACATCCCAAGTTTTTCTCTTCACTGTTTAATTCTTGAATTTTCATGAAGCCTGTCTCCTAGTAGCTTCTTGAGGAAGGGGTTTGGGAAAGTACATTTTCAACACCCTTCATGATGGATTATCTCTTTATTAAATTTCAGCTGAACATTATTTTCCCTCAGAGTTGTCAAGATATGGATTCTTTAGCTTCTGTCTTCAAGAGTTGCTGTTAAGAGGTCTGATACCATTCTGATTTTCATTCCCTCATTAGTGACATAGTGTCTCTCTCTCTCTCTCTGGAAAGTTTCATCTTATTGCTGTCCTGAAATGTCACATAATATGTTTTGATGTGAGTCTCTTTGTGCCAAGAACTTGGGGGACACTTTCAATATTAAAACTCATGTTCTTAATTTCTGGGAAATGCTCTGATATATGGTTTTGAAAAATTCTTCCCTATATTTTCTCTATAATTTCTTTAGTTAGACATTAAATTTCTTGAATTGATCCTTTAATATTACCATCTTTCTTTTTTATTATTCATTTCTTAGTCTTTATTTTTATCAGCTTTCTGGGAGATTTACCTTCCACTTTCAATTTAATTTTATATCTTTGCCAATATAATTTTATTTTCTAGGAGTACATCCTTATTCTTTGAATTTTTCTTTTTAATAAAATATTCTTTTGTTTCATGGATCCAATATTTTCTCTTATCTCTCTAGGGATATTAATTATAGGTGTCTATTTTCCTGAGTTCTTTTTTTTTTTTTGCCTGTTTTTATATTTTGGTCTCACTTGCTTAAGTGTCTGATGATCCTTTGTTTCCTATCCATATTTAGGATTTAGGTGCTAAAAAAATTAGTGATAAGCTTTGTTTGTAGGGTTTCTCACCAAGTGAATTTCAGCCTATATACATTGGCAAAGATGCCCAACTAAGACTATCAATAGGCCTTTTCTCTAAGGCCATAACACCTAACCTCCTCTCTGGGAGTAAATATTTGCTGCCTGTAATCCAGGAGCCAATCAGGACTTGAGCCTTGGGGAAAGTGGGTGGCCGTATTCAGTACATGCACTTTTACTTAATGCCCATTTTCAGTGTGGAAACTCTCCCCTGCTTTCTTCCCTACCTAACATACAATTTCTCTGGAGAACAAACCTCTAGCCTCCTGGTTGGGTAGGGAAGAAGCAATAATTTTGAGTCTGTGGAAAGGGCTGATAAGCTTGGGGATCTCGTTGCTACTTAGACATGGTTTTTGACAAATTCCCTACTTTCAGCCCTTCCTTCTGCAGTAGATGGAACCCCCATTTCCTAAGACTTTCTAGGTTCTAGGTAGTTAGTTTTTGGTTTTCCCAGAGATGATAACTCCCCACATTCCCATTCCATATTCTAAAAATTTGTCATTTCTCATAGTTCATTGTTTCTATCCAATATCCCTTTTCCCTGTGAGTAAATACGATTTTGATTCTCCTATTCTCATTTTAAAGAAGTTTCATGATATCCACCATTTCTAACCAGAAATCCTTATAAGTGATCTATGAAAAGGAATAAGTTGCTGATAAGATATTTGGCCAATTGTATGAGTTGGGGGTAAAGGAGTGGGTGGGATTTGTGATCACTGAAATGTACCCACTAGAGGGCTGCTGAGAAGAACTCCTCTATGTATGAGTTAGAGTTCTTTATGGGCCTTAAACATCCCAGGTATAATTTACTCGCAAGATTTATTTTACTCATTACATTTTGCTGCAAAATATGTGGGAATAATTTGTAGCGTTAAATTGTACAGTTTTCTTTTAACATTGGGTTAAAACATGCAAAAAAAATCCCACTAATTTTATAGGTCTGAAACATTCAAATATTGACAATAATATATTATTCAAGTGGATATTTTAATATAACATTCATGGACCTCCTGGAAATTGTACTGTGTATGCTAACTGGTGAATCTGAATGATCCCAACTTGAGACAATCAAAATGTCCTTAGATGCATGACTGGAGAAAGAAGATGTGGTCCATATGTACAATGGAATACTACTCAGCCCTAAGATGAAATACAGCCATTTGTGACAACATGGAACATGGATGGATCTTGAGAATAGTACACTAACTGAAATCAGTCAGTCAGATGAAGCTGAGAACCATATGATCTCACTTTTACATCCGACATAAAACTGAAAGGTACAGACTCAGACAACAGTATGGTGGTTACCAGAGGGAAAGGGAATGGGAGATATTAAAGGTTAAACGGGGTTAAATACATGGAGACAGAAGATGATTTGACTCTGGGTGGTGGGTGCATATGCAATATATAGATCATGTATCATAGAAATGTACACTTGAAACCTATATGGTCTTCTTAACCCATGTCATTCCAATCAGTTTAATTAAAAAAGTAAGTCTGTCAGCAAGGAATCTGACATTCTGTAAAGCCAGGCTATTTGTCCATGACCACCCAGCTACATGGAGGCAGAGCCAGAAACGTACCAAATGGCCAGCAGTTCACTTAACTGCTAAAGTGAGCTGCACCGAATCAAAGTGGAAATGGCTTCTTTGGGAACTCAGAAACTCTAGTTTTAATTTTTTTAATCATAAAATGGTCTGTCAACGTGCAAACATCTATTTAGCTTCTCTCCTCTTTTCAGTCTTGAGCAAACTGCATGTCGTAGTTGGCCCTATCAGATGTAAAACTAACTCACTCTTTCCCAGGAAACAAAGGAAACGATGATTTTCTCAGCAAAGGCACATTTCTCCTGATCTTTTGCCAATGTCACCTTCTCTACAAAAATTTCCTGTTCAACTGAAGTCTGGACTATTTCACCGCTCCTATACAATTGCAAAGTACATATTCAACATCAAGATAAATGAGATGTATGTTATACATCTATCCAAAGTAAATGTATGCTGTTAGAATGTAAGATTCCCAAGGGTGAGAGAAATTTTCTCTCTACCTCTCCCAAACCTACCATTAAATGCCTGGTGGTGTTATATACACATGGTGCTTCAGTAACTTCTTGATGATAATGAGCAAGATCGGGCTAATGTAGTTATTTTAAGAATGTGTTCTGCTCTTTTTAACCTATTTATTTTTAGATACATAATGAAACTAATTGATGGAACTTGTATTAGTTCAGTTAAATCCTCTTTTTTAATGCAAAATTGGTGCTGAACAAGTAATATCTGTCTGCTTCCACTGTTGTTGAACATCTGAAGTTATATATGATAGCTGAAAAAAAAGCCACAGTATAAAATATGTCGAGTTGAATGCTGCAATTTAATCACAAAATTAATAAAATAAAAATAATAATCATCACAGCAGGAGCTAAGCCATGCTGGTAAAACCGCTGGGTTTGTTCTCAGATGTTATTAACTCTGAAGGCTGTGTTTGCTATGGTTCTACCTTTTGGGGAGGGAGGGCACCTCAGAATTTTGAGTGCACGTTTGAGAGTTTTTCTTTGATACAGTACTGTGCAATGTGGAACACTATCATCAAAATAAAATAAAATATGCCTGCCTTTGGTGAAAATAAACGCGGGGCTCATTGTAAGGAACTTCAAATCTCAAGCACACCACCTTTAAACTTCAGTTAATTTGCTTGGCTGTGTTCAATTTCACAATTACAGTAGTTTCCTCCATAAATAGTGCTGAATGGACTCATTGCAACGTGTCAAGAAATAATTAGCCTCTTGCATTTGATCTTATATATTTATATGTCCCATAACATGTGTTGGCACACATATTCACTTACTAATTTAAGAATCATCAATTAAGCCCAGGTCAGAAATGTAATTAATTTAGCAGTTCCTAACCACCTCTGCAAATTCTTGGAGACTGGGCAGTCAGCCACTGATCGCAGAGAAAAGATTGCATTTTCTTCAAACATACAGTTAGTTTTATTAAAAATAAATTTTAATTCGAAAGGATTTAAGACTAAGCAGAAAGTGCAAATATAGTACTGAGAATCCCCATGCACCATTCATTCAATTTCTCCCAGTGATAATATCTTAAGTGACCATAATTCATTACCAGAGCCAGGAAATTGACATTGGTACAATGTTATTAACTCAAATGTGGACCTCATTTAGGTTTCAGCAGCTTTACATGCACTCTTTTAAAGTCATAATTAGTTTAATCTAGTTTAAACATTAACACTTATGTTAGACAAGTGTGTTTTATAGCTCTTTTAATATCATTCCAAATTGTTCTAAACAATGTTCAATGTAGCAAAAATCTAAGACTGGTATTCTGATTATTTAACTAATGCAAAACTCTTTGCTCTCTCCTTTGGATTTGTTGCCATAGAAAATTTCAAAAATTACTTTTTTTAAAGAAAGAAATCACCTTCACTGAGAGAAGCCTGACTTTTTAATCCCCCTTGATAGGTTTATGCTCAATTACTCCTTAGAAATTATACATGAATGGTTGGGTTCTGCTTCTCTGCTCCCAAGTCTCAGTTCTGACTAGGGTGTTACTCAACATTTGGTTCAATATTCACAGAAGACCAGCTTTCAAATACTTCCAAAAGACCCCAGAAATTAGTCAATGTTACATATACAATTTAGGGCCCTTTAGAATATTTTATTGGAAATAAGCAAAAACACTGAAAATGTATACTTTCAGATAAAAAGATATGACTATATATGTATATAAACACACACACACATATATACACATATGTGTGTGTGTATATATATATGACACTTGGTATTATTTGTCACTATACCTATGCTAATAAGTCACTCAAAAAAGCTAAATAACTGGCATAACTATTTAGCAAATACAAACAAGTATTTGCTTCCTAAATATTTTAAATGGTTAGTCATTACTAATTTTTATAAAACATATTACGATCACATTAATTCCAATAGTCTAGTATCTTTGTGATGGGGATATAAGTAATTCAATAGGAGTTCATTGTGATTTTAATTAATACTCACTATTATAAAGTATTATTCACCTTTTGATGGTATGCCCTTAATGACTACACTTCTTTTGAAGTGTGCCAGATATTATTAATTCCCTTTGTATTCATTATAACAATATCAATCAGGGAAAGCTCATTTGCTATTACTGTGACTATAACAGGTAATTTCATTCTAATCTAGTAGCGATTAATGTTCACTTGGTAAGTAATTACAATATCACCTTTCAAAGTGTTAGCATTGGACAATACTTACTTTGTTTGGCCTCTCAAAGGACCATTACAATTTGTCTGAGCTTAGAATTGAAAAGGTTCAAGATAGGAGATCAACCTATGGATAAAGAAGAAGGCTTCCTATGTGTCTGGGAAAAGAAAATCATGGGTAAATGAGGGGCTTGTAAAATATGTTACCTTTTTTTTTGGTCAACCAATATGCGTCATATACACCCATAAGTATCACCACCCCATTTATAAAACAAAGAAAAATGAAACTGATAGAGAGATTTCAGAAGCCACTGATACAGTTCTATTACGCCAATGAATTTTCAAACTGTTGGTCTCCCTGTCCTAAATGATAGATTAGTTTCCATACAAGGAAGAACTTGTATTTAAAAGAACGAGCTCTTCTGCATGAGAAATATAGCCAATGATATTGTAATAACTATGTATGGTACAAGGTAGGTACTGGAAACATTGGAGGGAATGTTTTGTAAAGTACCATATTTTGCTGTGTATAATGCACACTTTTTTGCCCAAATTTTTGAGGGAAAAATAAGGATGCACATTATACAAGGGTATAATGATTATAAACCATGGGTATAATAATCCCATGTATAATGCGTGTAAGAATGTGGGTGTGCATTATCCATGGTGAAATATGATTGTCAAACCACTATGCTGTATACCTGAAACAAATACACAATAATATTCAGTGTAAATAAAAATATGCTTTTGAGTAAAGAAAAAATAAAAAAGTAGCTCTTCCAATGTCATCATTTCATTTGTAAATTAATCAAAATTACTCTACCTAATTTTGGACCAAGTTATCTTTATATTGAAAAAATAAATCTAAAATATATCTATTGATGACATTAATTAATATTAGAGTTCTGTCCTATTTTAGGTAATTCTACTTAAACTATTAATATCATTAGCCAGAGAGACTCCCACACATATTGACAATATACTATTATGTTAGATTGGATCAATATTGGTCACTGGTTTTTAAGTTCTGGAAATATTAAGCTTACTGTAGGTCACTATAGATCATCTGTACACATTGAGATTTATAGGCTATATGAGGGGATGCATATGAACCTCAAAACAACCTTGAAGTACAGGAAAGATGGATATCATTAATCTTACTTCAGATATGAGGAGATTGATGCTGAAAGAAGTTAAAGAGACTTGCCCTGATTTCTATTACAGAGCTTTTACTAGAACCCAGGGCTTCTAACTTTTAGTTTTATGGTTTTCCCCATGCCACTCCACCTCTACTCACTTGTGACAGCTTTTGGAGAACACATGCAAGGGAAATTGCCAAGAGTTTAATAGTATCCAAATAACTAAAGCTACTGGACCAATAGGGAAGCCAGGGGAAAAGAAAAAGAAAGGAAGAAAGGCATCTTGGGACTTTGAACCATTTGGGCATCCCAGGTACATTCCTAACATATTGAGTACCAAGTCTGCAAACTACAGAATTTTAAGTACATATCCCACTTACCAGAGCCATTAAGGTTAATTCAGAAACTGCGGTGGGTCTGGACTATAGATATAACCTATCAGTAGATACAACTGGCACTGCAGGGTAGCAAAGAGAAGGGAAATAAAGTTGCGTAAATGTTTGACCTTGGACCAGTCACTTGCCATTCATTTCATTTCAATCAGCGATTACTGACACTTATCATGTATCTTATTATGCATTAAGAAGTTAGAACAGAACAAAATCATTGCCTGCAAGACGTTTGCAGTTGATAAATGCTTTGAAAGAGGACTTTCTGATGGGTACGGTGGATCGCATGCTGTGATTGATTGGGTTACAGGAATCTCAGATATTGATGGCCCTCAGCCCTGGGGGTGGGGGGAAGGGAACTCGGAGCCCCTGCCATCAGATCCCTTATCTGTTCATCAAGATATCAGAAGGACTGAGGAGCATCGCTAAGAAGTTTGGGCCTTTATTTATTTATTTTACAGAAAGGAGTAAGTGTGTATCCTAGCTAGGGAAGGGCTGGAACTCAGAAGACATCCCCCTCTCCCACCAAAAAATAAAAAAATTAAAAAAAAACAACTTAAACCAGCAGACTGGTGAGAATCCTGGTGAACATTTCAGCCAGAGGAAAGAACAATCCAGCAGCATTAAGACACGTCAAGAACTGCGATTTTTAAATTGCTCGATGCAAATGCAAGTAGTATGCTAGGTCCACGTTGGATCACTTGTCTTTCTCCTCTGCCTTTGTCTGCCAAAAATTCTTCCCATTGGCCAAATGCTTCCTTCTCTGGAAAACTCTAGTTTTTACACAATCTTTTGCTCCTTTAGATTGCCTAGACCAGGGGTGTCAAACTCATTTTCATTGGGGCTACATCAGTCTCACAGTTCCCTTCAAAGGGCCAAATGTAATTTTAGGACTGTACACGTGTAACTACTCCTTAACAGTTAAGTGAGAGCTCAGCATTGCTGCTGGGTAGAAACAAGGTGCCAGGCTGGATAAAACAAGGTCGAGGGCTGGGTTTGGCCTGCGGGCCTTGTGTTTCCACCTGTGGCATAGACCCACGTTTCCCAAAATGTACTTTGCTTAAAACTAGTGGTAGGGAGCTGATTTGTGTTGTGACGCAGGCGAATAGTTTAAACTTTAACATTCTTTTATTTTTATGTGTATTATAAAAAGACACATCAGCATGTCAATCTATAATTTTACTTACTTAATTTAAATAAAATTATACCTTAGTCTAAAAGCAAAAAACAAAGATGAGCTGATTTTAATAAAAACATGAAGTGAGCAATAGTACAGATGTTACTGAAAAGATCGGACAATGGAGAGTATATCAGTTTCCTATCAATTACCACACACTGAGTGGCTTAGAACCACCCAAATCTATTATGTTACAGTCTGGAAGTCAAATCTAAAATGAGTCTCATAGACAGAAATCAAAATGTTGGCAGGACTCTGCTCCTTCTGAAGAAGCTAGAGAAGACTGTTTCCTCGTCTTTTCTTGTCACTACAGGCATCCACATTGTGTGGCTAGTGGCCGCTTTCTGCATCTTCTAAGCCAGCAAGCAGCATGGCTTCCTCATATCTCTCTCTGACTCCCACTCTCCTGCTCCTTCTTTCATTTATAAGGACCCTGCGATTATTCTGTGCCCATTGGATGATTCAGAATCATCTCCCCATCTCAAGGTCTCCTGACTAACAATCTTAATTCCAGCCTCAATCTTAAATTCCCCTGGCCAGGTAGCATTATGTAGTTACAGGTTCTGGGGATGGAGACATGAACATCATTGTGGGAGCCATTATTCCGCCTACCACAGGGTGGGACAGAGACACAAAACTTGCTTTGGCCAAGGGGATATTAGGAGGCTTGATGCAAACAGAGACTTAAAAATTGTATGTTTCCACTTTTGCTCTTCCACCTCTGCTTCTGCCAAGAGGCCATGCTTGGACCAGCTTACTGAAAAAATGGGCAAGATATAAGCACAGAGCCCAGCGATCCCACCACCCTCAGACTCAGCAGCTCCCAGCTACCCTCTCGATGTGCAAACTAGCCCAGCCAGAGCACACAAACTATCTACTCTCAGTCAAGCCCTGAGTTAGTGAAGTGAAGATATACTTTTTGTTTTAAGCTATTGAGTTTTGGGGCAGTCTGGTGCAGAACATTATTGTGGCAATGGATAACTAACACAGGTATCAAACAATAGTTTGGCCAGGTCCACTATTAAAACAAAACCAAACTCACCATCTACTGTTACCATCATATTATCATGGAAGGGACATTTGAACAACTAAAACAAACATCAGAAGAATGTGGCCTCAGGATAAAGGGCAGGCTTTCCTAAGAAAAGCAGGTGACAAGCTTCTGTGATTTCTCTGTCTACTCTCTCCCTCTCTTTCACTCCTTACATTTCTCCTTTCTCTGCAGCTGAGGAAATCTTCACAGATCATCTGCATTTGAGAACTTCTGCCATACATGACTTAATGGAATGCTTTTGCACATCGTAAAGCCTCAACAATGTTGTTGAATGAGTGATCACAATGTGAATTGTGCCACTCACAACGGTGTGCTACTAATTCTGGAACTGGATAATGTGGTCGTTACTGCATGCTTAGCATGGTGAAAATTTATAGAAAAGAAACATTTTATATTTCTTGTATTCTCCATTATTGTAGCAATACTGCTGAAGCCTATGAAGTCATGCTGTGACTTTGTGGAAAGCTGCATTACACTAATTTGAAAGGACACATTTACAACATGCTGATTGGCTGGAAGGGGGGCTTACCATGTTGAATTGTTTTTTTCTTTTTTAATTCTCACCTGACACTCTGAGAATTTTATTTAAAAAGGTAATGGATAGAAATTAATCAATAAGGTGTTATGGGGGTTTAATGTAAAAGGAACTAAAAAAATCCAATTTCCAAACTGCCAGATCTATTTAGCACATGTCTGCAGTGTAGCTTAACCCATGGTGCATTAAGAAATATAGGTCAAAGTTAAATTTTATAAAGATGAGAAAAAACAGCCCTCACAAAACATTCTGCTGGAATAGAAAACTTTAGGCTTTTTAATATATGTATTGGTAAGCCCAGACCCTTTAATTATAACAATTCTTCCAAATAGTCTATATCTAATCAGATACCATGGAATATTAATAAAACATGTTTTGTATTCTCTGGTAGTATTTTTAATGGATACCTCAATGTATTGAATTAGAAAGCACTACAATTTATGTTGCATTACAAGAACAATATATTTTGCTTTACCAATGTAGAATCACCTATGTTTTTTAAAAAGACAACTTATTATTTAAGGGTAAGAATACTAGAATACTAAAAATTAATTAAAGAGGGATGGAAAGATGGATGAATATGTTATAAAGCAAGAATGGTAAAATGTTAATGGCAAAATATAGGTGGCAGGTATACATATGTTCACTGTAAAATACTTTCAATTTTGCTCTATGATTGAACAATTATATATTAAAATATTAGAAAAATTAATCCTGAGTTGAAAACATTATATCCTTCTGTATTTTTATAGCAGTGGCACCATTTTTTTGGCCATTTTCTTTTCTGTAAAATATGATTATTAAGCACTTAACTTTGAAATAGCTGAACAACAGTTTGTAGGGGCATGCTCATCCTGTACCACTTGCTGACAGAGAGATTGGGGGTTCCCTGTGGACCAGAAACCTATTCTGGGGTTTCAGATTGTTTTAAAGAGAGAGCAAGAATGTGTTGGGCTGAGAGGTGGAAGTTCAGTGGAAGGTTTTCCCCACAGACGGAAGTATGGAGACAGAAGGTGAGAAGTGTGCAGGCAGCCCCGAATTTTTGCTGTGTATCTCCATCAGGGGAGTCAAAGAAATAGAGCCATAGAGGGGACAGGGAGAGCTTTCATGTCAGAAAAGGACACTGGCTGGAGAACTGACACTCAATGCAGGAACACCATTTGAGCAACTACTGCAGTTTTCTCAGTGAAACTAATACTAATAGCATCATCGATAGCAATCATAGTAACCACTCTTTATCAGCTGCATTTCATGTGCCTGACTCTCTGTTCAGTAGTATCAGTAAAGCTGCAGGATACAAAGTCAACATAAAAAAATGAGTTGTGTTTCAATAAACTATCTGAAAAGGAAATTTGAAAAGTCAATTATATTTATAGTAGCCTCAAAAAGAATAACACACTAGGCATCAACTTAACTAGGAAACCCTTACATATGAAAAACTACAAATCATTAATGAAAGAAATGAAAGAATATATGAACAAATGGAAGATATGTTGTACTCATAGACTGGAAGACTAAATATGGTTAAGATATCCATAATACCCAAAGCAATCTACAGATTCAATGCAACTCCTATCAAAATCTCAATGGCATTTTTTACAGGAATTAAAAAAAATGGAACTAAAAAAGATCTCAAATAGTAAAAAAAATATTGAAGGTGGATAAAGCTGGAGGCATCTTACTTCCTTATTTCAAAATATGTTATAAAGCCAGAATAATTAAAACAGTTTGGTACTTACATAAAGACAGTTATAAGACCAATGGAACAGAACAGAGAGCCTGGAAATAAATCAACATTGATCTTCCACAAGGGTGCCAAGAATATACAATGGGGAAAGATAGTGCCTTCAACAAATGGTATTGGCAAAACTGGGTATGAACATGCAAAAGGATGAAATTGGACCCTTATCTAACACTCTACACAAAATTCAACTCAAAATGGATTATAAAGATTTAAATGTGAAACCTGAAACTGTAAAAGTACTAGAAGAAAATATAGGGAAAAGTCTTCATGACATTGGTCTTGGCACTGATTTAATGGATATGACACTGAAAGCAGGGACAAAGGAAGAATCTCACTGAATCCTTTCAGCAAGCCAAAGAAGAAATTCTATGAGGAAATTGAAGCTAGAAGACATTAGGAAATTTGCCTAAGGCTGTAAGATTTGAGTCAGGTATGTTTGACTCAACAGTGATAATGACTTGAAATGAGGGAAGTCATAGAGAAAAGTCTGTTTTAAGAGAGATTTTTGGAGGCAGAATTAGCAATTTTCATGTCAGTGTAGATGTGTATATGGTAAACAGAAATCTGGCTGGAACCAGAGGCTTCTGGCTTAGAAAACTGGGTAAAGGGTGGTACCATGTTCTGAAATAGGGACTAGAAGTAGATGTCCAGAGTTGCTGAAAATTTCTGTTTGAGACATGCTAACTTTAAAATGACTGTGGGCAGGGGTAAGACAAAATATTTAACATCTGCTAGAGCAAAAGCCTGAGCAATCAGAGCAGGCACAAACCAGTACATTCTACCTGTACAGGAAAGGGAGTTGCAGAAATAAAAACGGAATGGCCAGGAGAAAGACAGAGGAAGCAGATAACGATTAGGGAGTCATCTGCTTTAGGTACTAAATGGAGCTTTGGGTGAAGGTGAAGGGGTGTAGGATGGAAAATGAAGGTGTGCTGAAGACGGGATGTGGGGAGCAAACATACTCACGGAAGAGGCAGAGGATGAATCATCTGGGAGAAAGATTGAAAAGCAGGTGGATAAGTCAGATCTGAAAAGCTGGGTAAGAGGATGTCAAAACTAAAGAAGGAAAGAATTATGCAGAGAAGCCACGTCAGGCAGTTTGGCAAAGGGGAGGAAACTGGTTTTCCTAGTGAGGGCAGTTTGCCTGGCACGCAGGAGTAGTAACCAGATAATGTGGGTTGAAAAGTCAATTGTGGGTAAAGAAGGGGAGTTTGCTAGCTGGGCGACTCTTTCACGAAGACTGGCCATGAGGTGAAGGATAAAGGAGAAGCAATGGCGAAAGGTGGTGCGAGAGGAGTGGCGGCGAGGTTCAGTGCGTGTGTTTGTGAATGACGGGTAGCAAAGGGCAAAGTGACAGTGGAGGACTGGTAAGAAGGCAGCTTAAAAGTTATGAAGGGAGGGGATTTTGGACAAAACAAAGCACTGAGGAAATGGGGCTTCAGAACATGACATCAGGTTCTGGTCAGCATCAGAGTGTCTTGAGAACAAAATCCCAGGTCTGTTGACCACAAAATCAGAATTCGGTCAAACCTAACGTGTTGACCTCACGTGTGTTTTCGGCCCCTGAAAGCAGATGACCCTCATGGACCACACCCTCTGGAAACCAGACAGAACCACATGCTGGCTGACAGCGGGACCTGACACAACCATCAACTACTCCCTGCCCAGGCCCAGCCAATCAGTAGGGCCCACGACCCCAACTCCCTCAGTCGCCATGATTCATGATTTGCCCCCTGTGCAACCCACCGCCTGAAAGACATCAGGAGAGCCAGGTCTGTGAGCGCGAGCTCACCTGGGCCTCTGAGCATGGCGCCATTTCCTTAGAAATCAACCTCTCCTTTCTTGGCTGCAAACTAGATGCAGCTTTGAGGAACACAGGAGAATGAACCCCTTTAGTCTGGCAAGTCTCTCCTTTGGACTGTGAGAGACCTGCCTTGCTGAAGCAGTCTAAGAAATTTCTAGTTACGACGTCTCCTTCTTCCTCCAATGAACAACTTAATGTTTGGGTTCTTTGCTCTTCTTTTTTTGTAGGAGCATTGTAAACAGACTTTTATTTACTAGAAACTTACACAAATTTCATACAAACTCTACATTATGCAAAACTTTATCATAATTTGACATGTTATAACTTGTGGGAGTTGATTGGAGAGCCAATTATTATTTCAATGGGACAGAGCAGAAAATGTCACAGTGAAGGGCCACAAAGCTGTTTAAAAATTTTCTTCCTCCTTACTCATCCCCACCTCCAAAACTAGTCTCAGCTTTCCCCCAAATATCCCTTATGACTGCTATGAACATGAACTAAATCTCAGCTCTCCTGGTGCTAATTTGCCCTATAAGAAACTACTAACTACTGACCAAATTAAATGAAAATAACTCTCTATGTCCCCATAAGCAGGAGATTTTGCTGGCCTAGACTTTTAAAATGATATTTTAATTAGTGGTTCACCAAATGTGCTCCTAGAGCAGCAACAGCAGCATTCCCTGGGGATTTGCTAGAAATGCAAATTCTCAGGCTCCCCCTAGATCTCACTGATCACTGTATACTCTTTGATGACTCTTTCTCCACCTAAATGTCTTCAGTGGCAAAAGGCAATGAAGAACATTTCTGTATGTCATTTTTCTTCATTGCATGGTTCTCAGGATTTGGCCTGAGACCAGTAACATCAATCTCAAATGAGAATGTGGTAGAAATGCAAAGGGATTAGTCCCCACCCAGTCCTAACTGAATCTGAAACTCTTGGTGTGGAACCCTTCAATATGTGTTTTAACAGATCTTCAAGTAGTTCTGATGCATGGTCAAGTTTACCCCAGAATAATGGATTTATAGCCTATAACTAATTATGCATATCTAGACCACAACTCTGTCAGGAGAATAAATAAAGCAAAGTTTTCTGTTCATGAATAAAGGTAGAATTCAAATGTGAAAGAAATCCCAGGACATGGATTAGATAAAATTCATACACAAAGGAATTTTAAAGTAAAAAAAGGAATGGAAAATGACTGAAGAGAACCTGAAACAGTGTATCATATTTGAAACAGTATATATATATATATATACACACACACACACACACATATATATAAAGATTTTATTTATTTATTTTAGAGAGGGAGAGAGAGGGAGAAAGAGAGGGAGAGAAACATCAATGTGTGGTTGCCTCTCATGTGCCCCTTGTTGGGGACCTGGCCTGCAACCCAGGCATGTGCCCTGACTGGGAATTGAACCGGAGTTTGTAGGCTGGCACTCAATCCACTGAGCCACACTGGCCAGGGCTGAAACAGTATATTTAAAAAGAACTATCTATGTGCTAAATCTCAGAACTCTTCTTTCCACGTGTTAGTTTGAGGGGCAATTCATTTCTGACACTGCTGCCATGCACATTCACATTAATCTGAGAGGCTTCTTGTATTGAGAAGGCAACACCTTGCATTTAGTCCATCAACTGATTTCCAAAATGAGGAAGATGAATGAAAATCTTCCCCTTACTATTCCTCTGTACATTCTTCATAGCAGAATAGTTTGGGGGAAGCTGCTGAATAGGATTCTGAGCTTCTCTAGACAGGCAGGAACCATGCACCATGAGTCTCAGAATGAACAAAGTTTGAATCAGGACATTCCTCAGAGCTTCCGAGAAAGTTATCTGCATCTATGTGAGACGCCTATCAGTAAAACAGACACACAAAAAAACAAATTGTCCAAGAGCGCATGTGCTCAAATCCATGTCCTTTAAGTAGCCCTTTAAGTAGTGAGTAATTCAATAACTTAGGAACTAAACTCCTCTTTGGAGCCTGCCTTCAAGGAAAGTTTCCTGTGACGTAAGACATTTTGCCAGACATCTCCTTTTTAATTTAAAAAATTCAAGGCATCTAGAATTTATCATTTGCATTCCAGGTTTATCATCTAGTGATTTTATAACCCACAGGAGGCTTTTAAGAATGATGATAAAAATCAAATCTGCCCTCAAAATAAGAACATTTGATACCTCTGAGGACATTAGGAAAGAAGAAACTGTTGGAAATGATCCCCTGAAAATGGTTTGAATGGTACCATCACCCTAGGAATCATTGTGCAGCCTCCTGCAGTGACTGCTTAGAGTTCTAATTGACACATCTGATTTTTGTATTTAAAAATCAGTGGCATGACTTTAGTTTGTTTATTAAAACAAGTATTTATAAGTGTAATTAATATAAGTGATTACACAGCAGTTAATTCACGCTGGCAAATCAGTCACAAGAGCCTCTCGCTTCGGCAGGGAATGTCTTCTCTTCTTGGCTTGCTAAGGCCCTTCTGATGTTCTACTCTACCCTCAAGGGCCAGCGAGACTTGGGGTTTAGTCTTTTTTAGTTTTTCTTGTATATAGACCCCTCCCCCTGTGTACTCTCAAAATTTCAATGATCATTTTGATGGAGGTGACTCCCTCAAATTTTATTTCTAGCTGAAGATTCTATCCTGAATTTCAGAGCTGCATAGACAGTGGGGCAAGAATATTCCCTGCATTTATGCTCTCTTTGGATGCTACCCAACTGTACATGTCCTAAGTCACTGTTCTCAGAAATGTGGTCCCCTGACCAGCAATAGCTGCACATGAGATCTTCTGAGAAATGCAGATTCTCTGGGCTCTCTGCAAGTGATTCCAATGTTGAGAACCATTGTCCTGAATTATATATAGTATCTACCCTGTGTATTAATCATGTTTTTTAAATTTTCTGTGTTTTACAATGCTTTGATATCTTGGGGGCCTTCCTGGTCAGGCAGAGACTGCCCCCCACTCCAGGCCTAGTGAAATTTATTTTTGACATTTAGTTGTATTTTTTTACTCTTGTTTATTCTATCACGGTTGTCCCAATTTTCCCCTTTTGCCCTCCTCCACCCATCCTACCTCCCACCCACAGTCAATCCCCACACTGCTGTCCATGTCCATGGATCATTCATACATGTTCTTTGAACAGTCCCTTCCCCTTATTTCCACCATTATACCCCCCCTTCCTCTGGTAGCTGTCAGTCTGTTCCCTGTGAAATAAGCCACTCAGTGAAAGAGAAATACCATATGATCTCACCTATAAGAGGAATCTAATCAACAAAAGAAACTAACAAGCAAAACAGAACCAGAGACATGCAAACAGGGCCTAGTAAATTTCAAGAGGCTGCAAAAGACACACTCCTCTGTGAGGGTGACTCTCCTAGGCAACCTGATGGATCCAAAGCCCACATGCCCAACCACCTCCTTTATCAAACTCTTACACACCAAGCCAGTATTTCCAGGGTCAGGTACCAGACACCCAGAGACAAATCCTATAGCCCAGACCCTGCTGAAATGATCCCAACTACTGAATCCTAAATTTGCTCAAACTTGCCCACCTTGCCTCAACCATGCCTTCCCAGGGAAAATGCAATAAAGAAGAAACCATGCTTCCTCTTTGTTCCTTCTGCCTCCTGAACAACCTTGCTACTTCCCCTCATAGCCCTGCACAGTGCTTCATGTCCCTTTCTCCTGGGAGCCATGAGTAATAAAAGTTCTTTCATGGCATTGACCTCTCTATGCCAAATTTTTGCCTCAGAGTTCATGTCCCTCCCACCTCACTTCAATTATTACTTTTTAAAAAAGATTTTATTTATTTTCAGAGAGAGGGAGAGGGAAGGAGAAAGGAGAGAAATATCGATTAGTTGCCTCTCACACATGCCCCAACCAGGGACCTGGCCCGCAACCCAGGCATGTGCCCAGACTGGGAATTGAACCAGGGATCCTTTGGTTCACAGACCAGTGCTCAATCCACTGAGCCACACCAGCCAGGGCAAAAGTAATATCTCTTCAAAGCATAACCACCCTCAAAAGAAAACACATTCTTGCTAACTATCCTGTAATCCAATTCCCGCCTTGCGTTCTTCCACCTTCCCGTAATCTTCCTTCAATTCTCCCTTCAATTCCAAATGCATAAATGAAGCTGTGTGAAACTTCCATTCTAAGAAGCATTTGAGATCTTTTCACCCACAACTGTCATCAGGTTTGGCTCAAATAAACTGTTACAGAAATTCTTTACAGGTTTGGACATTTATTATGTTGCCAAAACACATAATTATAAAATTCTGTAAAAGTATCAAACCATGTAATAATACTCCACTTCCATTATTCTAGTGGGAAGTGAACACTGAGGAAAAACTCTTATAAATGACAGTTAGGTGATGCATACAGGCATATTAAAACGTAAATTAGATAGTTTAGGAAATTAATAATAATTTATAATATTCCCCCTGTAGCAAATTTATTTGAAATCCCAAACATCTTAATTATAAACTAACTTTTTGAGGAAAAAAGACTACCTATAAATTAGAAGGCACCTGATAACTGATACACACTTAGTAAAGGAACAATTGAGCTTATTTTGCAGATTCGCAATTTATAAGTAATCTTCGTGTCAGGTTTCTGCTTGCTAATTAGTAGCTCCTTTCCAAGTGTTGATAGTTTAATTTTATTCTGAATGATGCTTCCAATGCAAAAAGGTCTGAATGACTTTGCAAATATAGATGGACTTTACCTCAAAATCAAGAATAACTCCATTCTGGAACAACAAGAAGAAATACACATTCAACTGAAATAGAATGAAGCAACAAGAGCTCAAAGAAATGAGAAGAAGCCTAGGAACCTCCGGGAAAACTTTAAATGTTCCAACATCCAAATCATAGGGGAAGAGGAAGAGCAAGAAATTGAAACTTATTTGAAAAAATAACGGAGAACTTCCCTAATCTGGCAAAGGAAATAGACTTCCAGGAAGTCCAGGAAGCTCATAGAGTCCCAAAGAAGTTGGATCCAAGGAGGAACACACTAAGGCAAAGCATAATTAAATTACCCAAGATTAAAGATAAGGAGAGAATCCTAAAAGCAGCAAGAGAAAAGGAGACAGTTAACTACAAAGGAGTTCCCATAAGACTATCAGCTGATTTCTCGGGAGAAACCTTGCAGGCAAGAAGGGGCTGGAAGGAAGGATTCCAAGTCATGAAAGGCAAGGACCTACATCCAAGATTGCTCTATCCAGCAAACCTACCACTTAGAATGGAAGGGCAGATAAAGTGCTTCCCAGATAAGGCAAAGCTAAAGGAATTCATCAGCACCAAGCCCTCATTATATGAAATGTTAAAGGGACTTATCTATGAAAAAGAAGACCAAAACTATGAACAGTAAAATGACAACAAACAACTACCAATAATTGAACCTAAAACAAACAAACAAACAAAAAAAAACAAAAACAAAAACAAAGCAAACAACTAGAACAGGAACAGAATCACAAAAAATGGAGATCATACAGAGGGTTATCAGTAGGGAGGGGGAGAGGGGAGAATGGGGGAAAAGGTAAAGGGAATAAGAAGCATAAATGGTAGGTACAAAATAGATGGGGGGTTAAGAATAGTATAGGAAATGGAGAAGCTAAATAATTTATATGTACGACCCATGGACATGAACTAAGGGGGTGGGAATGCTAGAGGGAGGCAGGGTACAGAGTGCAGGGTGGAGGGCAGAGGGGGATAAAGGGGAGAAAAAAATGCAACAACTGTAATAGCATAATCAATAAAATATACAAAAAAAAGGATGACTCCAGCCACAAGGGAATTTTCTTGTCAAGTTGCTAAGAGTCAAGTAACATTCAGCAATTGAACAAATGTGGGATATATTTTCAGACTAGTGTTTCCCCTATGTACCATTTTTTATCTAAACCCAGTTTCCATTTTTAAACAGACTTTCATTCTAGTTATCAATTTTGGTCTGGTATCTGGTTCTCCCTATGTTTTTAAAGACTGCTTTCTTCTCACAATAGTTCTCACAATAGCACCAATACCCCTAAAACATACTCAAGACAGTATTCTCAGAAGTGATAAATGACTAGGTGCTTCTAATGCAGGCTTGGAAAATGCCCTGTATTTTGTATGATGTGCATCATAAACTTCTAATTGCTCTTTCAGAGTATTCTGTAAAAAAAAGAATGTCTGACATTTTTGAAAGAATACTCTGACATTAAAACTGAAGCCCTCAGAGATGGGAAGATAGAATATTTAAAATCTGTCAACTACCTTTGGAAATGCTCCCGAGTTAGCAGCGAAGGATTAATTTAACCGTGAAAGGCTAGCAGTCCTTTGCTTTTTGGATTAATAGGGATCTCTAGAAGTGTACTTTCTGATATAGCAACCACTGGGCACATATGGTGACTGAGGACTTGCAATGTAGCTGTCTGAACTGAGGTATACGGAAAAAAGAATACAACAGCTCATGAATAACTTGCATAATGATTACATGTTAAAATGATAATGTTGTGAGTATACTGGGTTACATAAAACATAGTATTAAAATTAATTTTGCTTCTTTACATTTACTTTTTAAAGGATGTCCACCAGAAGACTTAAAATTCCATTTGTGGCTCATATTGTATTCCTAGTGGACAGAGCTGCCTGAGAAAAAAAATGAAGAGAACAGAGATGGCCTGATAGTGATCTTAGTTTTCATTTTATAAGTCAACAATGTATGAAAAGCTTTTCTCGACATGATGACACAGTTAGAGAGAGATCCTGTGGTGAGGATCAAAAACTTATTTTTCATTGGCCATTGTTCTGGTCTAGTTTAACAAGTCTACCACTGTGTAATAGGATATAAATTATTTTTACCCTTATTTGTTAAACTCAGCAAAATGAGCATTTATGATTAATGCACTATCAAATAAATGGCACCACCAACGTAGAAATCTGAATTTTTAAGCATCGAGTTTATACATAATGTATTTTTGGCAAGAAATAATTAAACACAAGCAAACAATAAATAGTATTTTCCTCCCAGGGGAGAGTATCTTTCATTACATTCATTTTCCTCCTTGGATCAACTCCTTTGAAAAGATACTGACATAGATTCAAATTTTTCATTATACTTCTGAATTTTTTTTTCTCCTGAAGGTGAGAGCAAAGTACACTGGGTAAATTGACAGATGGTATTGATTTCGCACATCATTTATTTCTGGGCTTAAGGCAAGTTCTATTGAAGTAATTCCTCTTAAGGAGTTTATCTCAACCGGTAAAATTCGACTCAGCTTTTAAAACCCGAGTTAAATGTCACCTCCTCTAAGAAGCCTTGCCCAATCCCATCAGGCAGTTATCCACTTCACATTCTGCTAGAGCGGATGCCTTGCACATACTCCTCCTATTAACTTTTCCCTTTCTCTCCCCAACTAGAATATGAGGTTTCCGACAACACGGCTGACGTCAAGCCAAGCCATATTCCCCTTTGTATAATCAATGATTAGTTCAGTGCCTGGCATGTAACAAATAAAATGCGTGTATTTTTACTCGATGATGTGACATGAATACTGCCAAGTATTAGAGACAATGAGTTTGACAATATGTCTAGTTTAAACATGTGTATATGGATCTTAGAAATACCCCAGCGAGGAATTTGGTGACTGTCATTTCTCAATGATATAATAATAAACAGCATTTTTGAGACAATGTATAAGTCAAGATTAACCTTGAAAAATGGCACACACACAAAAAGAGGTGATGGAATAAGGGACCTTCTAACCACCAAATTAAATACTTGTCTTTTCACTGCAACTCATTTTGATTGTGTTTCTTGAAAGGATTACCCTCAGGGCTTTTTCTTCTTTGATATAATTATATGTGTGGCTTGGACTCATTCCTACACATCCATCTAATGTTTTATCAATTCTTCTCATCACCCTTTGTTGACCCAGTCTGCCTGGGGTCCCATCTTTAAGGCTTCAGGAAGAGAGGCTTTCCTGCCTGATTTTCATGAAATTCACCAGGGCTTTGCAAAAATGTTCTGGGTGTCCATATTATTAAAGTTAGTAATGTCTATTCTTGAAATGCACATATCTACATAATTAAACCACAATGCCAAATACATGCTGGGGAAGATCAGAGGTGTGCACGTGACTCAGTCACTCAGGTGGTTTTAATCACTAAACACTGGCAGCTACCAAGTGCATTTTGACCATTATGAGTGCCTTAAAATGCTTTTATCCTTACCACAGTTTGCATCCATATTTGGACTATTGATTGAAGACAGAAAACAAAAATAACACTGAGGTTGAAATACAGAAGGTTACTCAGCAAATTATAAATAATAATTCTGTTTGCGTTCCACAAAAATGATGTTTACAGTAAACTAATTTGTAAATGGCACATATAAATCCCCAAGATATAGATTTTTATTGCCAACATTTAGCAGATGACAAAATTGTGGCACATGTCCTAGATAACTGACCCAGGGTTGAAATGGTAGTTGGTAGAGTTGGAGGGAGATGTGAATCCAAGCTGCTTAGCTACAGAACCTAACAACTGGGATACTGCGCATGCTCACCCCCACCCCCAGAGGTTCCCACGGCCCACCAATTCAGTGAAACTCTCTCAGTGAAAAGTGCTCAGCTGTTGCTTAAAATGAAATCTGCCAACATGGGCTTGAGAATGCCAGCTTGAGCTGCTCTTATCTCATGGTTTAGGGATGAGAAGAAACAAATCAGCTGATTTCCATTATACATGGTACAGTAACCAAAAAAAAAAAAAAAAAAAAAAGCCAAGAATTCCAAATATCTGGTCATACAAGTTGTTTTATCTCCGACTCTATAGAACAGTTAAAGTTAGGTCTATACTCATACATCAGGACATGTATTCCTGGAAGGTAGGATTTGGGTTAATTGCCCATGCCACAGAGCCTTGTACTTAGTAGGTGAATGCATCCTTTAACGGTGTATGTATTGGGGGAGAGAAATTAGTCAAATATTGGCCTCATTGTTGAAAGCTCCCTTAGACTATTTAGACGTACACTCACATAAGCTTGCCTCGTGGGATTTTAAAACCTTAATTCATTGAATTCTATATGAAAAAAAGTCTGTCTAGTTGAGGGGCCTCAAACTGCTTCCAGTTTTTTTACTTTTGAACAGTTGTTCTGGCTCATGGTAAGTACATCTTCAATGCTCTCTCCCACAGACTATGAATGAATGAAGTACCGTTCTTTGTGAGGTGGCAGGGATATAGATGAATGTCTTCCACACCCTTGATCCCATCCAAATAAGTACCACCAAGAAGCAACTTCTCTCTCCTTCTTTGTAGTACTTATCTTCAATTAAAAATGCAGTGGAAAGATTATAACTACAGAAAAAGGTGTTGATTAGCACTTTCGGCTAATTGGCAGTGCATGCTTCCAAAATTTCAAAGGAACCTCCACTTAATAACTCCCCTGAATGAAGTAATTGGCTGAAATTTACTTTGCAGTTCCTTTTTTTTTTAATCGTTGTTCTATTACAGTTGTCCCAATTCCACCCCCCCCACGCTGGTCTCCCCTGCCTCGCCCACTCTCTACTGTCCATGTCCATGGGTCACTTATACCTGTTCGCTCAAGGGGAAGGGTCTAATCTACTTTGCAGTTCTTAATATAAAGTTGGGTCCATCATTAGCAAGAACTCTAAAAACAGACCTGGGGTCAGTATGCATTTCAATGAAAGAAGAAAAAAAGGTACTTCACTTTCAATGGACCCATGTTATGTCCCCCCGACCTTTTTTTTGGAGGATTGCAACTCATCTGTTTTATAACATAATGGCAATAATATTGCCTCTGAGTTAACTGTATAATAATTCACTTTTGGTACTGCAATAACTGAGCAAACAGAAGCTGGTACTAGAGGCATTCCTTTCCTTTATTTATTGTAATATTTTTCCATAATTTAATGAGAAACATTTCAAGAGCAACATTTTTATCCTTTCATGTTAAATTAATTTACAATGCTATGAGCTATAATAAAATGAGAAAACCATCAGCAAAAAAGCAAAAGTTAATAAAGACGGATATTCTCAAAGTTTCAAGGACTAAAAAAAGATCAAATCATAAGAGTATTTGCTTTCTTCCTTTTTTGGTTTGGTTCAATTTGTCATAGTTTGTTCTCAATTATTTCATACTTACTGCTAACATAATATTGATGAAGTGAAAAAGATGCATTACTGAAAGAAAACATACATAATTAAAATCACCTAAGAAACAAAAAACTTTATGATATGTCTTAGTAAGCTATTCTAGATTTATATAAAGAAGGCTCTGATGTAATTTAACTTTTACTTGTATAAACCTACTTGGGAAAAAAAATTCAAGGAATGCTGAATAAGGCCCAAGGGAAGTTCATGTTGTTGGAATGAAGTTCTATGTTTAGTATCTTACAGACACTCAAATTCAAGAGAAGCCACTTCAGTATGTCTTAGGACATTTTTATTCAGATGCTGAAAGCTGAACAAGACTTGAGAAGACCTGGGCTGTGGGATCTCCATTAAGCGACTCAGGGTCTCTGAACCTGTTTCTTGATCTGCAATTAATGGGATAGGACTATATCAAGGAGGGAGTAGTTTCCCCTAGATAGTGACAGTGATGGGGAGCTCCTAAGGATTCCAAGGCCACAGACAGGTTCAATAGGGATGAGTGCTGTAGTACACACAGCAGATATTTGTCACCCATAGACTACATGAGAGCAAAGGTCCTTGCAAGTTTCAAAGCTCTGTGACTCAGTGAGAACATTTACTGTTTCTCAAGCCAGTAAGCATATATCCCTCTGTTGAGCAAGTGTCTACACATCTAACATCCTCCAGAGGTAGGACTCGAAGTGTGCTCCACAGATCAGCAGCAAGGACCCCAGGAATCAGAATCTCTGTGGGTGGGACCAAGAAATCTGTGTTTTAAGCTCTCCTGAAAATTCCCACGGACACTAAGAGAACCACTGATGCAGAGCACTGTGGAAAGAACAAGGAAGATGCATAATCTCTAGTCCTTTGCCTAAAAGGCCCCCCCCTTTTTTTTTGAGAGAAGCAATGTAAAACAATTTAGAGGAAAAGATGGTTCACAATAAAGTACCATATTTTGTTGTGTATGATGCACACTTTTTTGCCCCAATTTTTGTGGTACAAATAAGGATGCACATTATACATGGGAAGTACCTGAAATACCTTGTATCTGTTCTTGTGTTTTGTAATTATTTGTTACACATAATTTCTTGTACCATAATATGTTAAAAAATAAATGCTAAAATTCCTTTATAATACAAAAACCAAGGATCTACATATAAATAAGTAAATGATTGAATTAAAAAATTCAAACAAAAGATTCATTTTTTTTTCCTGAATGTTTGGGCCAAAAACATGGGTGCACACTATACACAGCAAAATATGGTACTATCTATAGATCATTCATCCAACACATAGTGAGATCCTACTATATGTTAGGCATTGTGCCAGGTGATGGGGCTATAATGCATCTTCTGCCTTTGTGGAGCTTCCAGTCTAGTGAAGGTGGTAGATAATAATGAAGTAAACAAATACATAAATGAAATAATTACAGCCTATAGAAAATACCATGAAAGAGATAATCATTGTGTTGTGGAAAATAACAGGGATGGCATTAAGAGGTGGAGAGGGACATTTTCAATTTCATTTAGAATTTGAAAGCTATCATAATAATAATATGTGTTAAGATTCAGTTAATTGATGAATCAAATGCCAACTACATGTATGCTGTGAGCCCAGGCAGGCAAGCTGGGGGATAGAAGAGTATGCCCTGGAGGAGTTGATAACCTGTAGACAAGATAAGATTTAATCTAATCAGTATGCAGTACACAGTGGTTGGATCCTTTATATTGCCCCTCTGTTGAAACTCTGCTTTCCCTGCTTCTTGGCTAAGATACTCTTTTGGTTTTCCAATTCCTGGCTTTTTAATTCAACCATGCAAGATGCATACAGAAAAGAGAGAAACCAGCATTGGCTGAAATCAGTGCAGGATGTTCTATGGAAGAGAAGTTTGAGATGGGCCTTGAAGGAGTAGTAGAATGCATCAAATTAAAGATCAATAGGAAAGGCAGCTTGGAAATAGCATTATGATTAGCATTCTTAATACCTCCCTATGACCATTCTATTTCTGATAAGTGGCACTGTCATGGGAGATGATTTATTCGTACCACATACCATGCCCGAAGGTTTTGGTTCACTCTGATACAGGATATACCATATGTTTTCACTTATTCCTTTGACTAATCGTTATTCTTTGGGTTTTCACTTTCCTTTCAATGACTAAGAGGGACTTGTGTGTGTGGAGGCAGAATTGTCCAAGAGGAGATGAGTCAATATTCATATATTGACAGTCATATTATGAGCACTCTCCACTGGTTGTTACACATAAAAGTTATTAAAGTGAAACTAGAGATCTAAGCTACTCTGGTGTGTACATATGTCCCCTAATATTAAACTCCTTTAGTAGACCTACTTAATATTTGGTTTTCAATTGCTTGCTTTGAAGAGCACAATGCTTTACTGAATACGGATCCCAAACCCAACTAGTTAAACAAGAAATATGGCTCATAAAATTATTTAATATTCTTAGTTAGCAACTGCAGGATAAAATGGAAAATGATACAGTGGGATCAGAAAAATGGCTCTGTACCAGTGGCATTGCATGGGATTTATATTAAGCAAATTGCATCTCAGGAACTATGCATCGTATGCAGGTGATCAGAAATTATACTTTACATAGCGTGAAACGTAGCTAAGAAGTATCTCCAACTAGTGAACTCTAAAAAAATAAAAATACTACCAGTGGAGGAAAAAAGAAATCCTTTTAAAAATAGAACATGGCTGCCAATAAAGCTTTTTATAATAAATTCTTGGGAAGTTTAACATGAAAGGGTTGTAAAAAGGAGATGTTATTCAAGAGAAAAATCACATCTGATTTTTATTGCTGCAGTCTTTCACTGACTTTTGTCTCATCTTCTTGGAGGCTTTTGACTTTTAACCAAATTCAAAATTGAAAAGCTTTCTCAAGAAGGAGATTTATAGATTGTATAGAAATATTTTCTCAAGTTATAAAACCCAGATCACCAGATATACTGAAGAAATGATTAAGAAGGTTGAGTGATAAACAGATTCTGCAAATGTTGTAATTATAACTTTCTCTCTCTTCTTCTAATTGTTAAAGAGTTCCACTTAAGGTCTTAAATTTGCCACACTAATCCAAATTTACTAGTGAGAGGCATCCTTGAATTCTCCTTAATCTATTTAGTTACTTCTTGTTTACTACTTTCTAATCAAGAGAAACCTAGCGTCTCAAAGGCATAATGTTCCCTTCCCAAATTGGTTTAACTTTAGGTTATTTAATTGGAACTCCAAAGAAGTAGAAGTTCATTCTATTATCTTGGCATTGTACATAGCACCTGGCACAGTGTTAGGTACATATTCAGTACTCAATAGATATTTTGTTTTAAATACTGGTGATATAATTGGATTGACCTATAATCATTTTTTTATTTGATATGTTGAAGGAATATATTTATTTCATTTTCTCACATCAGAGCTTTTTCTTTTTTTTATTGTTGTTCAAGTATAGTTGTCTCCATTTTCCTCCTATATTTTTTGAAGGACTCAAAATTGCTTAAGAAGGAAATGAAAGGAATTATTTAGAAGATATTTAAACTCCTAAGAAAAACTTATTTCTATCTTATTTACAGGAAAGGCAGGGTTAGAAAGTCAATTGCATAAACTATGGTTTTGATAAAATCTATTTTCATTTTGCCTGATTCAATTCAACAAACTATTATTGGAATATATTGTTTTGACACTGAAATGCTGAAGATATTTACAAATAACAGAATATTCAGGAAGCTTAAAATTTAGTGGTAGGTTATTTTGCAGGTGATTTGATTCTGTTTTTCACTTGTTGAAGGACAATGATCTCTGCTCAGTGCAATACTGAAAATACTATGGGTTCATGATAAATGGTTTCTGAATGATTTTATTAGTGCACTTGTAATTTCTTAAAATCTCACAGTCAAATATGGTCATTCTTTTCTGTACTAGCATGTAAGCCCTTGTTTATTCTCTAACTTACTGTGAATGAAAAGAGAGGTTGAAAGAAGCATAACCACCCTCAAGAGAGCACCCAACCTTACCTGTCCTATAATCCAATCTCAGCCATGCTTTCTCCCACCTTCACGTACTCTTCTTTAATCTCACCTCCTTACTCTCAAATGGATAAAAGAAACTACAAAACTGTCATTCTCCAGAGCATTTGGGACCTTGTTTCCCAGCAATTGTGGTCAGTGTTGGCTCAGAAAAATTCTTATAAAAATTCTCTACAGGTTTAGATGTTTTTATGCCTATAATACAAACTAGCAGAGCAACTAACTAGCAAATGGTGGGTACTCCATTGAAAGATAAATATTAATCTATTAATGAATAGTAACAGAAATTACAGTGGCTGAATTATGCTTTTGAACCAAACCAGGAGAGTTCATATTTAAAGAAAGAATATTATTATTAAGTTACTGAAGTTGTTAATAAAATAGACCTCATTACATTCCTCTGGATTTCAGTATCATGCAGAAAAACACTAACAAAACCAGCTGTGCCAGCAATATTCTTTTTGTCCCTCCCAATCTACTCACCACCCCCACCCCCCATCCAGGGGGCTGGCTTGTAGGATTACACCAGTAGGCTTCCATTCCCTCTGGTTTCGTTGATTGGATCTGACTAATAGAAAGAGTTAGGCCAAAGTATCAGTTCCCTTGGTTTCCTTCCCTGGGTGTCAACTTAAGGCTAATTTTAGCCTTTCAAAGAAGGCTATTGTTCCACCTAAGGCAGTAAAAGCTACATGATCTCCCTTTTTCTGGGTTCTCAGAAATCTCTCTTCTGTTGCTGATCCCTTCAGGTCGAGGATAGGCGGCATCACTCCTGCTGCTGGTCCAGAGGTCTTGCGCTATCTCCTGCGATTTCCCCCCACTCTGCCCACCCTGGGTGTTAAGGCTTGTAAATCAACACTCAAATTACCCTCATTAGAATGTGCCATCTGTTTTCCATTGGGACCCCAGCTGAGACACCAACACAAAGGGCCAGCAAATAAGATCGCAGGACAGGACAAAGGTTTCCACACTAAACAGAGTTATTACGTGACTTGTGTTAATGGATGTGAAAGTGGTCATTTAATTCTAAGCATAAAACAGAAGTTGGTTATTAGTATTCACAATGAACTACGGAAATTTTAGATTGTGTCTACAGGTTTCCCACCACGAAACTAGTTGACATGTCCTAAGTTGATAACGGATTGACATAGCTGTGCTATAGCAGTTGTACAATAATTACATTTTAAATAAATTTTTAATGCATTAATAACACAGGGTGGGCAAAATAGGTTGACAGTTGTGAGTATGCGAAGCACAGTTTATCCTTGTATTATTATTTGTTGTTGTATTATTTGTTTGTATTAGTAAAGCTACTTTTGCCCACCCCTGTCTATTACTTTGCTGCACAGGTAATTCCACTAGGTTGTCAGACTTAGGCAGTGTTTATAGTGCCAAGCATAGACATGGCTTCCATACTCTGTTATCCGCCTAAGATCACTGGCCACCTCCAAGTTTCCCTGGTCTGGAATCCATTAAGAAGAGTCCAGCTGTGTAAGGGGACAGGGAACATGGCCTTTGTCTGAGTTAGCAGTGTAAAATTAGCCCTGCAATTATTCACTCTGGTTGGGGCTGAACTACAGTTACAAATCTTCTGTCTCTTCAGGCTGCAGAGAGCTTGCAAACAATTCCCTGGAAGTGGGTCTTATTGAAACAATTATACCAACACAGCGTGCTCTAGAAATGTTTTTAGGGTAAAAAGGAAAACAGTGGTATTCAATAAATTTGGCCAAATATCATTGTTAATGTCATATTTTGAAAGTGACACCTATAATACACACATATTTGGGGAAGCAGTTAACCACCTCATACGGTAAAGTTCCTATTACTTTGTTACTATTGAGACTGGCAATGCCCTATAAAAAGAAAAAAGCATGAAAGTAGTATGAAATGTTATTTGAGGGGATCTTTCTCCTATAAAAATCTTCAAATAAGCTGTCAATAGGCACAACTGAGTTATTTTAGTATACTGTAGGTCCATATAGAAAGAAAAGCTCTATACTACCTTATAGGAATGGCTTATGTTGCCTTAGATGAGATTTACACATCAACTTTTTAACTTTATGGCTGCCTGTTTACTTTTTGGTGGTTTCTTTTCACAACAATGCCCTGCCCAGCAGTTAACACAGCTTCATGAAGGAAGACTTCACATTCATGATCCATAATGCAATGAGCTCCCCCAATCTCTATCATTTTGAGATCTCATCCTTCCTGGGTGATGCTGACCAGAGCTGTGTTTATTTGTTTTTGTTTTAATTGCGGTCAATTCTATGGCTTCATTTTCCCAGATTTTCTTAAAAGCTCTTTTGAAGCTATAATCATTTCTACTCATCAAAGGAAGTCATTTCATTTCATAGCTGTAGTGGTCAGAAAGAGCGGTTGTACAATTTGTATTTTCTTAACCATAGACAAATACATTGTATAAATGACTACTCTCATAGCCCTTGAATTTCGGGCATTCCTTCCAAATTTAGCTCAAAAGCCAACATTAATAGTTAGGTGGAATAACGGTTACATTGAAGCGCTGCCCAGAAGTAAGTTTAGAACTCTTAATCGAAAATTAGGGCATCCACATTTGTATTCCTAAACTGAAGAAAACAGTCATCTTGGCTACCATTACAATGAGATTCTGCACATTTCACATGCTGGATTCCAAAAGAGGAGCCATTCGGTTTTGTCCGATAGAAGTTTCTAGGCTTCATCGTAACTTGAAAGCTGAAGGTAAGAAATTCAGGCATAGTCAGAGGGATCCTGCTTTCTTTTTTAGGGGTTGTAAGGTCCATAAATATTAATCAGTCTTCCATTTCAGTAACTTGCTGAGCTAGTCTCCAGCAGACTATAAGCCCGCTGAATGACTGGCCTCAATTCTTTAGCATCCCTAAAAGCATTACACATCCATACCCCTGCCATGACCTCATATAGGTGGAAAGTATTTCCCCACCCCTTGACTTTGGGCTTAGCCACGTGACATGCTTTGGCCAATGGAATATAAGCAAGTGTGATAAGAGCAGAGACTTGAAATGTGTTAAATGGGTTTCTGTCATTGCCCTGAGAAGCTGTTGCCCCTTCAGCCCGAGTCTCAGAATAAGATGTGGGGTGAGGGGCAGAGCCAAATTGGACCTGTGGCCTGGAGATAGGTATAGTCCAGCCAAGCCTAGCCAACATCAGCCAAACCTCACTAAACTGCAGATGCAAGAGGAAATAAATATTTGTTGCTACTAGCTAGTGAAATTTGTTTTTGTTTATTCTGTAGCAAAATTAGCTGACACATACTATAAAATGAACTGTGGTTTAAAAGCAATACAACCCAGGAAAGTTCTGCTGAACGGATATTCACCAGGCAAAAGAAGAAAAGACCAAGTAATTAAGAAGTTATCAAATTCTTATAATAAAGTTCACATTCATTCCAGGCACCAGGATTAGGTGGAAATAACTGGCTAGAGGTAAGGATTAAAAAGCAAAAAACAAAATACTACTCAATTTTTAACACACTAGGTCATATTTCCAGGTTTTTAAGAAGACTGTTCTAGATTGCAACATTTGAAACAAGCCTGTTGTAGTAAGCTAAAGACTATACATTCTGTGGTCTCTGGAATACCTCCAACATGCTAAACTCAAGTTTAAAACAAAATTAGACTGTCAAATGAAACTTCTCACACAGAAAAGGAGTAAGTCCTCCAGTCTAGAAAGGAACAAGGAAATGAAAAGGCACCTTTTGGCTTTTCTATTAGTTATGTCACCCAAAACTGGTGAAACTGGTTCTCTCCTGTTGCTTAATCATCTGCAGATTTTAGCATTGCTTACAATATATTGGTTACATATTGGTATTAAGGTTAGCTAAAATGGTAACACAGAATGGAAACTTTGTTTAGACTATAATAAGCAAGACATTTGATTCAGAAGTGAGTAAAAGGACAAATCTGAGCAGCCCAAACTCAAGGAAGTGGTTAGGAGGTCTCCCTCAGCCAAGGGCCCCTTTCTGTGTGCTTGGAAAAGTTTAAAGCTGATTGGCAGCTTATAGCTTGGGAGCGGGGTGGGGAGGGTTGGCTGACTAGACTTCAATTCTTTCTCTGACCATGCTCTGCTAGGCCTATGTCCTTCGGGGAACCTTGGTGTTCAGATGAAACACTCAAGTTGTTGTATACTCCATCATTCCCCTTCCTTTGAGATTTTAGCAAGCTCAAGTTAGCATCTGTACTTCAATATACAGATTGAATTCAAAGAACATGAAGCAATGCACAGATAACCTAAGGAAAACTATTGCTAGACTCCCAAAATAAATACTAAGAGAAAGATGCTAAATAAAACTTACGTTTTTTTTAGTTTGAAAATCCATATCTTAATTGATCTTTACCAAAAGAAACTTTTTTCTAGACAAAAGAGAAAGTACAATAAATTAAATTTTAATTTTTTTGGACATGGATGGATGGTATTCGGTGAGATTAAAATGATAGAATCATTCCATAGGCTTTTCTAATAGCCTTGTACGCTAAAATATCTGTATTTCTTACTCTGAATGAATCATTTTTAAATATATCTGAATTGACTGTATCACTTGAGATCTTAAAGTGAGCAAGAAATATGGTAATACCAGGCACAGGTAATGTAGGTAACCTGATATTATTTAGAAAATACATGTCATAAGTTCTTAGCTAAAACAACCATAGTTCAGAAACTAATTCTTGAAAACAGATTATTTTGTTTGTTGAATGGAGCAGCAAAGAATGGGTGTTGATGATGTGGTTTTATGAAGAAATATCAGAAAAACAAAGTCTTACTTTATGCATTAAAGAAAACAAAACAAAAAAAGAGTATGTAGCTTGGTTTAAGGAACCAAAAATTGCTTAAAAGAAGAATATTCCAAACTAACAATTTTGTAAATGGTATAGGCTGGTAAGCTGATTTACCAATTAAGGTTCCGTCATAGTTTTGGTTACAAACAGAAAGAAATGAGCAACAAACAAAGCACACTGATTATTTCTGAGTTAGCTAAGAGGACTTTCTTGCTACAAGATTATATACACTGTCACAACACAGTTGCTTTAGTAATAAAAAATAATATGTGGACCTTACCTGGGATTAAAAGACAAATGCTGAATATCTTCCTCTTCATAGGATCACAGAATCTAAACCTATAGCTATCATTTATTTTTTGCCAAATTTTCTACCTAATGATACAAGAATGTAGCTTTTTATTTTCCCACCAAACAATAGGTATACACTGACTGAAAGTATTCTGAAACTATCCTGTGAAACTAACCTGAGTTATTTGCATCCATTGCTCCCTTGAAAGTCCTTCTTAACCTGGGAAAATGCTCCTTTCCCTTTTATATTGTGATATCCCAGGTCTGTTGCTTTCTTTCTTCATGGGGACAAAAAAATATTTTTAAGAACTCTGGCCTATAAATCTTAGGAAGAGAGCATTCACAAACAAATTCTGATCAACAGATTGCATACATTTCCCAATCAGCTGTGCTGACAGAGTATTTTCACAGCTCCAGTCATTTTATAAAGATGATTCAGAGTGAATCAGTCCCAGTGCCACTTTTATTATTTATATATTCACAGTATTGACAGATTTCATTTTCTTCCCACACTCTACTCCTCTTCTACAAGAATAACACCCATGGCATGGAACAAGGAACAGTAAGGCACGTCACGTCATCTGACCTTCTTTTTTTAAGGTATCACTCAGCTAAGCTGGAGAACCCACAGACAATAATGTGGGTCATCTAGACCCACATCAAACTTCCTCTCATTTCTTCAAGTGCTTTCTCTGGAATATGAAGCCACTCATTCTGTAGGCTACAATAGAGGTATGTGAATAACACAGTAATAACTGTGACTGGAATAATGTGGAAGTAGTTATGGCTGCAGTGGCTGTAAAGATTGGAACAAAATTCCCCTAGGAACAAGGACATCAGGCAGCCAGGCCGAGGACCGATGTCCCATAATTTTGAGCAATCGTACCCGTTGTGACATTCTAGAATGCACTGCATCTTCTCCTGGGATTTCTAAAAATTACAACGGCACCTAAGTCACCTAGCAACAGTTTATGTCACTAATTCATTTTAAAGATATATTAAACAGTACTCTTTTCAGATGTCTCTTTGAATTCCTTAGACATTGTCTTTTGGAAGGCTCACATTTGACTCGGTCGAAATGGCAGAGGAAATTAATGTTATTCTCTTGTGCCATTTGCCTACATTCAGAAACATAAAGAAATGCCAATTAAAAAGTAACAGACATGTCTAATAATAAATCAAGTGTGAGTACATAAAAAGATTGTTGTCAAGACAAATCCATTGCCTGACATCTGTTTTTATAGACAGTATGACTTAGATTGGGGAACTAAATGTGAAGAGATACTGAATAATCCAATTATTCAAATGGCATATGAAAAAGTATTATTTCACATGTCTTTTAAAAGAATACTCATGCTTTGAATGCTCTAGCTTTTAAACATATAATTAAATAGATCTATGGGTTTAGCTTTAATTATTATGCCAACAACATGGTAACACAATGAATCTACATCAATTTTAGATGTATTTCTAATATTAAAGACAAACCACAAGGGTAAATAATGCAGCTATGATTCCATATCACCATGAGGGTTAAACCAGATGCTGATGCTCATTATTTTTCTCTGTCACACAAAACCAAATATCATTCACTTTCTCCTGGGAATGCATGATGTATTAAAATGAAACAGATTATTATGTAGTACTTTGATGTCAGAAGGTGTTTTAAAAAAACTTAGTCCAGAAATGTGTGTATCTCCTCAAGACTGTTGGTGTTACTGACAAATAAATTAACCAAAATAAATGTATAAATTTATGTATAACCTTACATAAGAACATCCCAGACAAGGGAAGATCTAATTACTCAAAAAAAAATTTAATAACCATTAAAAGTAAAATAGAGGCTTTACATTTTGACCACAAGATGGCTGATATTACTGTTTCTCAGGAGGTATTCCAGGGGAAAAACAAAAGCTTCTTTGCTGTTTCAATGAGCTATTGTCAAGGTAATACAGAGCTATACATGACTATTTCAAATGACAATCACTTATTTTCCTGGCTGGGCAGGGCAAGTGCAGCCTTTCATCCTCTTTCTGAGACTAGCAGCTGAGATGGGGCACATTCTTCTCATACATATGATAGAGGCGCAAATAGGAAAGTGCAACACTTCTTAAGGCCCCGCCTTCAAACTAACACACTGTTGCTTCTGCTCCCTCACTGTTTGCTAAAGCAAATCACATGGCTAAACCCTAAGGCCAGGGTTTGGGTGGTATGTTCCATCCAACAGGTGGCAATGTCAAGGTTGTGACCGCAGAAAATGAAGAACTAAAGCGGACCATTCGATCTACTACAACTATATAATGGCTTCTTTAAAGCAGCTAATATATTGCAGAGTGTGAAAATGCTGTATACTTAATGAAAATTCTGACTTACTTCTTCAGGGTGTCATTTTTGCCACATGGTTACTTACCTGTGCTTGATGATTTCTCTATAGTATTAATGGCATCAGTGATTAACCTGCTACTAGCCTGCTTTTATTAGATTTAAGAAATAAATCATTCTACACTCGTTATGCAGTTTCTTGTATAAGAACTCAAACACACATTTTATTTGGAGCAACCCATTCATAGCGTTCTGTGAGCATGGACAGATTGATGCGATTTCTAGTATGGGGAGCAAAGTGTGCCATTTGAACCACAAGCCCTGTCTTCCCCACTTCTGGAGTCACTGCTTTGAGTTTGAATAAATTTATTTTATTCTCCAATATCACATAAAAGAAAATATCTCACATCATGAGAATGAGTCCCTTCCTGTGAGGAGGCCTGCCACAGAGGGACTTCTCAGACGCCCCATGCGGGTGAGCTGGTCTCTCACCGTGTAGGTGCATGTGCAGGTAATTTCTTTCTGTCTTTCCCTTTTGAATCCCCCTTTTTTTTTTTATCTTGTTTTCCAAATTCTTGTTTTTCTGATAGTGTTCCATTTCTTTCTTTCTTTCTTTTTTTTTTTTTTTGGTAAACAGACATGTAAAAAGTAGAGTGTGTTTGAAAACCTGCTCAGAGAATGAATTCAATTTGGCTTCTCTATTAGAGGAGTAATTTGCTTTCTCTGTGCAATTCTGGCGTGATCGCTGTTGCATATATTATTGGATTGCAAGTTCCATGCCTTCACCTAAACTCATTTTGAGATTCTCACATGGCGGGCCAATTGTCTGCATTTTATTGAGCCTAAATGCTGCTGTGACTTCTCTCAGACTTCTTGGTGTTACATTTGGTCCAACAGCAGGAGAACTTTCGACTGTATTTCTTTTTCCTTTGTTTTACTAGGCCAGAGTAGGTCTTTCTCTCTTGTTTTGACAGATTTTATAGAAGGAAACCATGTGGCTTTCATATAGGAAAGCATGTAGTTTGTGTTTTTTTCTTGCTTGCTTTCTCTCTTTTGTTTTCTCTGTTATATCAACTTATTTTTTCCTTGAACCACATTTGTAACACAAACTATTTTACATGCAAGTTCAAATAAATAAAATAACAACAAAAACTTGTTCCGAATAAAATATTCTTTGGTTGAGCCCCTATACAAAAGGAAAATAAATGCAAAGTGATAGGTGTGAAACTATTTCTTTGAGACAAATGTGGTTAGGACCTTACTGATTCATTGGGAGGATATAGCTGACAGGGTTAGGCCTTTCTAAGGATACTTAAATAATCATTTTACCATCAAGTGTATGTAATACTTCTCAGTCTTCTCTCCTTCACTTTTTATCTTACAGAGTGTTCCAGACAGAATCTATTTCAGTAATGTAAACACACACATACACCCCCCCCCAAATCAAATCAAAGCAAAACACCTTTTTCCCTTTCTTAACTTCACTTTTGAAAAATTGATTCTAACCTAGATCCCATTTAACAAAATGCATTTCTGAGAAAGAGAAAAGATTACCTTAATCAAAGCTGAGGCATAATTACAAAAAATTTGGCTAATAATCCAACTGTATTAAGGCATATGAATCAATCCGAGAAAAGAAATCAGAACCCAGATCTCCTGACCTGGAAAATAAGATACTTTACACTCTGTGATGATATAGTATTTCCAATAATGTCCTTCTAAAAGTCTTTTAGCTCATTTTTCTTCTGGTATGATTGTGACACAATATACATGACAAAATTTACAGTTTTGTCCATTTTTTAGATGTATAGTTCAGCGGCATTAAGTGCCTTCACATTGTTGTATAGCCATCGCTGTTATACATCTCCAGAACTTTCCATCTTCTGCAGCTATAACTCAGATACCCATTAAACAATAAATCCCCCTGCCCCTGATAACCATTCCTCAATTTGCTGTCTCTACAAATTTGACTATTCTAGGGTATCTCGCATTAGTGGAATTATACAATATTCATCCTTTGACATCTGGCTTATTTCACTCAGCATAATGTCTTCAAGATTCATCCACATTAGCTCATGTTTTGATTTGCTGAATCCTTTTATCTACTTGCTCAAGAAAATGGTTGGCCCTTAAAAATGAAGTTCTATCACTTGTCCAATTTTAATAGATGGAGCTGGGCATAGAGACATGAAATGCATTTTCTGCCTAGTTGAATGTCACTTGAAAAGAGACAGAAAGCAAGAGAGAGAGAGAGAGAGAGAGAGAGGGAGAGAGAGAGAAAGACACTCTAAGAGAATGATAGGAAAGAGGAATTAAATTTAGAAAAACTAAGACCTCCTTAGGCTACCTTGTGGCCAGATTAGTCAGTAGAGCCATGCACATGAGGTTATTGGCAGGCATCCTCTAAAAATTAAATGGTACACGCTCCTACAGATGAGACTTGATGCCATTAAAATACCTTGGGGCAAATAGTAGAGGAAGGAAAGCAAACAGGAAAGTAACAATATAAGCATCTGTGTTGCTGTTTGAGAGATACTTTATTGCGCTCAAGATATATTTTCATTTATCAAGTTACTGTCATGAGTATTTTACAGATTTTAAGAAAGAAGGCAAGTAATTTATGTCCTGTTGTCGAAGAAAGCTTAAAATTTGTAAAATGTCTGCATACTGCTACATATCATGGTTTTCACTGGGGGCCAAGGCCAGATAATGCTTCTGAGAGAAGGTTTTGATCAAGATTTGAAGCATCAATAGAGGTTAGAAAGGCAGACAAGGAGGGAAAGGGTACTCTGGGCAAAGAGAATATCTTCTTTTGATCAGAATAATACCTACCTGTCATTTAATATTCAGTTCAGTGTTTTATACAAGAAGTTCTCCGTGCAATTTTTACAACATGGCTTCCAAACTCTCTGACACTTTTCTAAGAAGAGGTGAAGTTTATGTCCCATCTCCTCGAATCTGGGCTCTCCAACTGCGTGATCAATAGAATATGACAGAAGCAAACTCATGCTAGTTTCTGACCCAGGTTTTAAAAAGCTGGCAGCTTCAACTTCTTGTCCCTTGGGATGGTGGCTCTTGGGACCCAGTGATTATGCTGTGAAAAAGCCCAAACTGTCCCGCAAAGAGGCTCATGGGAAGGGAAACTGACAGCCAGCACCTATCTGCCAGGCATGTGAGGGAGCCCACTTGAATATGTATGCTCCAGCAGCCAGTGGACCTGCCCCAGCTGCCATCACCAAGAGCAGAGGCAAGAAGCCCCAATGAACCTTGCCCAACTGATAGTTTTAGGTACAAAGCGAGTAACTGTTATTGTTTTAAGCTGTTACATTTCTGGCTGGTTTATCAGAATTGCTACCCTGATTTTCCCCAGAAAGTCTGCAGGAAGTAGCCCCACCTTGGGGACAAAAAAGGACTCTGCACTAACCTTAATTAATTCTCTCCCTCATCTCGTTGCCTAGATGACCCTTTCCTCTTCTCCCAAGTCCCACTACTGTCACTTCCTCTTTGGGGCCAAACACAGCTCTCATCGACCTTTGGATCCTCTTTACTATTCTGTGATAGATCCCACTTCTCAGTGGCTGTCCCTGAAAGTCACATTCAGGAATCTGCTCCAAAAGTATGGTTCTACTATGTATATACATTGGATAAATATAAAAATTTCTTTTAGGTCATGGACAGGAAATGAATTTAGAGTTGTCCACTCAATCCAATGGTTACATCCAAATAATGACAAGTGTTTTCTACTCCAAAAGAGAAAATGTCAACAATTTCTCATAGTGGGTAAAAAATGCTATCTACACTTATTTCAGCTTTTAAAACTGCAATGTACCACAGTTTTCCAACCATTTGTGAAACTACTGTAGAAACTAAAAATAGGATTTATGGAGTAAATCATTGGGAGGAATGCCTGGTCAAGCAGTTCATAAATATCCAGGGCTCATTCTATTTGGGGCTACAGCCTTGAACTGAGTCCAATATTGAACTGTGGGACTGAGAGCAAAGGACGGAGGTGAAATGTGGTTGGCTCCTGAGAGCAGGTGAAATGCTGCTTTCAGCAGAGAGTAAGTTTTTCTGTGACTCCCCCAAAATAACATAATTTTAAAAGATCTTGGAGGTGAATAGAAATTAGAGGGGAAAAACTGAAAGCTCTAGAGAATTAAAAAAATTACATTTATAATGACTCAGATCACAGTAAGTTATAATAGTAATAATATTGAATAATGAACTTACTAATAGACCGCTCAAGGACAACCACAATGCAGGAGCAAACAAAAGTAATTTCTTGCTTTCTCACTATCAGGAAATAGACATTCTTCCATCTAGACTAATATGATCTCCAGTGGGGAATGATTTATTTCTCTCGCATTCATGAAACTCTCTTTCATAACCAGGTATAATGGCTTCTTTTACCTCTACAGGGAATGGTTGATTTATGCAGAGACCTTTGTTCAATAACCTTTCTTCAAAGATTGATGTTGTTAAAAATGAAAAAAAATGTGAACTTTTTGACATTTTATTTTAATGTAATTTAGAAAACCATGTAAACTGCAAATGGACCTCATGTGGAATGAAAATCACATGCTGATAAGCTGAATTATTTTGAATACGATTAATCTTAGACTAATACCTGAAATATTTTATTAGCAGAACTATGAAAGGCACATAAGCGACACTAAGGAAGTTCTTTTAAAAATAATTTGTAAATACAAGACTGAAGATCCTTTCATTTGATCCCCCCAATTAGTACTTTCTGAATTTTCCAACAGTAAGGGGCCTTGCCACCCAGCACATAAAGGAATATCTTTTTTTCTTTTTTCTTTTGGCCAAAGAGGTCTGATCTCAAAGACTTCTAACCTTCAAAAAACCTTTGAGTTTGGACAAAGGAAGGAGGAGAAAGTAACGTCAATTTCTGTGACTTCTTCTGAGATTTAACTTTTCCTGACATTTTCTATCTTGTTTGGAGAATAAGACCTAAATGACATAGATCTTGTTCAGGTTGTGATAGAGAGCAAAGAAAGTTAGTGTATAGTGCCAGCCTCTCACTGTCTTCTGTGCCAATGCTTTAAGCATGCATTTAAAACAACTTTATTAATTTATTAACATACCTGTAAGCCACTGATGTGGCTTCCAATATTGGTAAGACTGTTGGAAAAAAATAAGCTACTTTTACTGAAGTGTTTCTGAGAATCTCAATGTCTGCTGTCTGGTTGAAAGATAGGGTTAGCAAGTCAATTTATTTTCTCCATGGAGGTTATTACAAAACACAAAATATTTTTAATTTTCTGTGTAGCATGTTTATTTCCAAGAATGAGGGTATTGAACTTTGTTTATATGTGAAGAGTTTACAAAAGCATTTAAAACAAGAGTCATTATTGACATTTAAGAACTAAAGTCTATTAAAGATTATGCATCTTTTCTTGGGTTGAAAAGTATAAAAAAAATAGAGTTCTACATCCAAAAACAAAAAAAAAAACTCAAATAAACAATTTAATTTTATATTTAAAGGCACTAGAAAAAGAACAACAAACAAACCCCAAAGTGAGTAGAAGAAAAAAATAGTATCAGAGTAGAAATTTAAAAAAAGAGTTTAAAAAATACAAAAGATCAACAAAACCAGGAGATGGTTCTTTGAAAAGATAAATAAGATTGGCAAACCTTTAACCAGACTCATCAAGAAAAATAGAGAGAGGACACAAATAAATAAAATCAGAAATTAAAGAGGAGCCCTGGCTGGTGTAACTCAGTGGATTGAGCACCAGCCTGAGAACCAAAGGGTCGCTGGTTCCATTCTAGTCAGGGCACATGCATGGATTTTGGGCCAGGTTCCCTGTAGGGGGCATGTGAGAGGCAACCACACACTGATGTGTCTCTCCCTCTCTTTCTCCCTCCCTTCCCCTCTCTCTAAAAATAAATAAGTAAAATCTTTAGAAAAAGAAATGAAAGAGATGTAACAAATGATGCCACAGAAATATAAAAGATTGTAAGAAAATATTACAGAAAACTATATGCCAACAAACTGGACAATATGGACAAAATGGGTAGATTCCTAGAAACATACAATCTTCCAAAACTAAATCAAGGAGAATCAGAGAATCTGAATGAACTGAATAACAGCTAGTGAAATTGTAGGAGTAATTCAAAAACTTCCAACCAAAAAAAGCCCTGGACCAAATGGCTGCACAGGTGAATTTTACCAAACATTCAAAGAACAACAAACACCTCTCCTTCTCATATTATTCTAAGAAATTCAAGAGGGAATGCTCTCAAACTCATTTTATGAGACCAGCATTACCCTAATTCCAAAACTAGGTAAAGACACCACAAAGAAAGAAAATTATAGGCCAATATCCCTGATGAACATAGATGTTAAAATCTTCAACCAAAATATTAGCAAACTCGATCCAGCAGCATATTAAAAAGATGATACACCATGATCAAGTGGGATTTATTTCAGGGATGCAAGATTAATACAATATCCACAAATCAATAAACATGATATAATACATTGAAGAATGAAAGATAAGAATCACACAATCAGATCAAAAGATGCAGGAAAAGCCCTTGATAAAATCCAGCACTTATTTATGATAAAAACTCTCAACAAAGCAAGAATACAGAGAACATACCTCAACATAATAACAGCTGTATATAACAAACCCACAGCTAACATCATACTCAACAGGAAAAAACTAAAAGCATTTCCCTTAAGACTGGAAACAAGACGGGGATGCCTGCTTTCACCACTCTTAATTCAACATAGTACTGGAAATCCTAGCCAGAGCAATCAGACAACAAGAAATGAAAGACATCCAAATTGGAAAGAAAGAAGTAAAATAGTCATTATTTCCAGATGTCATGATCCTGTACATAGAAAACTCTAAAGATTCCAACGAAAACTGCTAGAACTATTAAGTAAATTCAGTAAAGAATCAGGATACAACATAGATACCCAGAAATCAGTTGTATTTTTATACACCAAAAATGAACTCTCAGAAAGAGAACTTAGGAGAAATCCCATTTACAATTGCACACACATGCACACACACACACACGCACAGAGCTAGGAATAAATTTAACCAAGGATATAAAAGACCTACACTTGGAAAATTATAAGATACCAAAGAAAGAAATGAAAGAATATACAAATAAGTGGAAGTATGTACCATTTTCATGAACAAAAAGAATTAACATCATTAAAATGTTCATGTTATCCAAGCAATCCACAGATTCAACTCAGTTCCTATCAAGATACCAATGGCATATTTCCTAGAACTAGAACACATATTCCAAAATTTTTATTGAACCACAAGAGACCCCAAATAGCCACAGCAATCTTGAGAAAAAAGAACAAAGTTGGAGGAATCATGGTACCTGATCTCAAACTGTGCTACAAGTCCACAGTAATCAAAACAGCATGCTATGGGCACAAAAAATAGACACGTAGGTCAATGGAACAGAAAATACAATCCAGAAATAAACCAGTGTAGGAGACCATTCTGTGTGGCGTGGGCCCAGCTCCCACTTGGAGATGCGCAGGACCCACACCCATGGATAGGTTCTCCTGTGGGGAATCAGGCCTGGACTGATGTGAGACTTGCTTTTGCTAAACCTCCCTCACCCTGAATTGGGACACCAAGTGCTTATTGTAACTTCCTAAAATCCATGCTAAACCTTGCAAGGACCAGTGTAACCAGTCCAACCATTTTTGGAAATATTCTTCTTCTGTGATGTGATTAGCCGCATCCCTTTTCATTTGCAAATATCCTTCTTCTGTGTTGTGATTAGCGGCATCACCTCCTTTGTTGTCTGTAAAAGGTAACCCCCTAAAGCGAACCTGTGCATAGTAAATGAGGACCATCCTGTAATGTGCCAAGAAACCCAATAAAAGCGGGTCACCACAAGGGCCAAGGCTTTTGCTCCCCTTGAGAGAAAAGCCATGCTGTCCCTTTTCCTGCACTGGACTCAGTAGCCCGTGTGAATATTTCATTTCATCCATAACATTGCAGACACTGTGAGCTGGTGTTTGCATCAAACCCACACCTTCACAGTCAATTAATATTTGACAAAAGAGGCAAAAATGTATGCACAGTGGGTTAAAGAGAGTCTGTTCTATAAATGGTGCTGGAAACATTGGGCAGATATGTGCAAAAATATGAAACTAGAACACGTTCTTACAACATGAACAACAATAAACTCAAAGTGGATTAAAGACTTAAATGTTAGACTCAAAGGCATAAAAACTCTAGAAGAAAACATAGGTGGTAAAATCTCAAATGTTTCTCATAGTAATACTGTTTCTGACATAGAATCTTGGGCAAGGGATTGAAAGGAAAAAATAAATGCATGGAACTACATCAAACAAAAGTGTTTGCATAGCAATGGAAACCATCAGTAAAATGAAAAGACAAGCCACTGAATGGAAGAACATATTCGCCAATACCTCTGATAAGGGGTTAATGTCCAAAATTTATAAAGAACTTATAAAACTCAACACCAAAAAAAAAGAAAAAAGAAAGAAAAGAAAAACCCCAAAACAATCCAATTTAAAAATGGGCAAAGGACCAGAAATAACTTTCTAACTATTATTCCCGGACATGTCTAAATCCTAATTCATTCTCTTCACAGTTACTTATGTTATTTTCAATAACATAAGTCTGGTTATTCTATTTCCTTAAAAACTAGGCTAACTTCCCATAGACTACATGTACAGTCCAAACTATTATTAATGATAGAGGGCTCCTCCAATGTGCAAGAGAGAGGGAAAGACAGCTTACAGATACAGCGCTTGTTGAGTCCACCACTCTGCCCCTCTGCTGGGCATTTTACATGTTATTCTATTACTTACTCCTCCCCAAATCCTGTGAAGTGCAGTATTCACTGCATAGAAGAATATAATTGAGACCTAGAGGTTAGGCAACAAATGGTACAATAAGTGATCTTTCTGCCTACGAGGTTCATATTCACTCTATCATACCATGCTGTCTTTCCGCATCATTTACCCCAGCTGATCTTTCCCAGCTCAGCCATACAGAATCTTTGGATTCCCAAAGTGCCATACTGTCCAGGGCTTTGGCCATGCTATTTCCTTTGCCAAAAATTCTCTTTTGAACTCCATGTACCTAGCAAACTCCTCACATTCTTCTGACTTTCTCTGAACAGAGGTTCTCCACCTTGGCTGCACATGAGAATCATGGGCCAGATATGTTGTGATCAGTCCAGTTGGGATCTCTGTGTTTGGAACCCAGAGATCAGCATTTTTAACAAAGATTTTAACTAATTAATTAATTTTTTAGAGAGAGGGGAAGGCAGGAAGAAAGAGGGGAGAAACATTGATGTGAGAGAGAAACATTGATTGGCTGCCTTCTGCACATGCCCTGACTGGGGACCAAACCCGTAACCCAGGCATGTACCCTGACCGGAAATCAAACCGGCAATCTTTTGCTTTGCAGGACAATACCCAACTAACTGAGCCACACTGGTCAGGCCAGATATCAGCATTTTTAAAAGCTCCTCCAATGTATAAGCAAGATTGAAAAACAGAGTTCTAGGTGAGTTTCCCAGTCTCTCTGGCAGGCTTGCCTTAATAATCATCCTGTGTTTTTATTAGACCCTGTCAAACCCTCTACTACAATACTCAGCGTGTCTACCTTCACCTCTGGACTATGAGCACCCTGAAGGCAGAAATCATGTTCGAATACAGTGTCTCTTGAATATATTTTACATAGTGATCCAGCAGGTACATGCACATGCATGCATACATACATGTATACACAAGATATTGAAAACAAGGTTTCACAAAGTAATGCTGATTCTTACTTAACAGTGATGGACTCTATTTTCTATTATATTAATTTTATTCCTTTCTATTTAAAAAATGTGGTTTGACATGCATTGGATTGATCACACAAGCTAGCCCTTTGTCTGAACTGTGATTGAAAAGCATCTCTCTGAACATGTTTGCATCGCTAGTCCTAGAATCATGCTAGGCACCTAACAGATGCTTAATAAAGATACAATGAATTAAAGCTCTTTGGAAAGTAATACATAAAAAACTTTCAAATATCTAAAATAGTAGGCAGTCATCATCAGGCAAAAGAAAAATACTCACTTTCATATTCTTTATTTATCAAAGTGTACAGATTTAAAAATACATAGAAAACTCAATTCAAATGATAGCAACAGAAAATATGCAAGGGGTTTCCTTTTCTTAGAGTTAGGAATCCTCCGAGTACCTCTCTATTCTCAGATGTCCCAAGAAACAGGACAATCCCATTTATTCACGATATTAACTGTGTTACTAAGATTGCATTCTTCTTTCTTCCTTTGGAATTATCCAGTGGGCCCAAATTTTTGGAAGAGACACTGAAGAAGCTACTTCCTCAATCTCAATAATGTCTGAGAAACCTAAGATATCTTAATTTGCAGGTGTACTCTGCTCTACAATCCAAAACTTCTTAAACTTGTATCTCTGAATAGGTTTTGTTTCCTAGAAGAAGATTTTTATAATGAGAAAGAGGGTCGGGAGGATTCGTGGGTAAAACAAATGCAATCCAAGGAGGGAGTGAGGTGAGAGATACGACTTGAGACATGAACCAGACCACAGGGGAAGGAATCTCCAGTATTAATGGCTCCATAGTTTCTCTTGCTGAGAAAAAAATTTCTAACTATGCCATGTTTATGACCATCTCTCCCACTACATACCACACCCACAAACCTTCTCTTTAAGCTGTTATTACATTTATCTCTTAGGGGTGCTTAGAGAACAAGTTAAGATTGATGAAACTCATGGAACATCAACAAGGATGCAGAGTCTTCCCATTTTTGGTCAGTTACCCATGGTTTTATGGTCAAACTTGGGACCACAACCATCTCTATCAATTCTCTGAGGCCCAGAGCAAGGAATGTTTTGGACCTGGGAAGAACCTGATTCAACTATGAATATAGTTTTTCATGTTAAGGCTACATTTTCAATTAAAAAAATATCTCACACTATCACCTCTGGACTCTATATAGTTGGTACTTTATAAAAATATATTGGCTTTAAAATTCCAGTTAAAGAAACAACAATTCTTATAAGAAATCTCTCATTATCCTCAAGTACCAGGACAGATACTATGGCCTTGCTTTTAGTAAGGAAAGTAACTAACATTTTTTTTCCTAATTCAAGGAAGAAATTTTAAAGGCTTTTAGAGTGGAATTAATGAGGTTAATTCCAGTAAGGAAGCATATGTTTCATAATATATGAATGCTCATAGTATGGCTGGGAGCAATAAATATCCTATGGAGTGGATGATAAACAACAGCGAGAGTCAGGTAGTCTAGCGAGAGCTGGAGCCTCCATATATAGAACGGCTGATTGACAGTCACAGGCAAAAACATATTTTGTGAAGGTTTTCACTCCCTGTCTCCGTTTAGTAGCAATCATATAAAGTCAAACACCACTGCTTTTGGGTGAACAGATATATTGGGATCTGCTGGGAGAGCTGTTGCTCTGGCTAGGCATGTGGAGTTGCCTTTTTTAATATGGAAGAGCTATGCTTGCTGTACAATAGTCCCCTCTTATGCACAGGCATATAGTGCAAGACCCCCAGTGGATGCCTGAAACCACGGTTAATACCAATCCCTATATATACCATGTTTTCCCCCCTTTACATACTCACCTACGATAAAGTTTAACTTATGAGATTAGGCACAGTAAGAGATGACCAACAATAACTAAAAATAAAATAGAACAATTATAACAATAGACTAGAATAAAAGTTATGTGGATGTGGTCTCTCTCAAAACATCTTATTGGACGGTACTCAGCTTTTCACTCAAAGGAAACACTTTATGGCTTCTCTTTGGCATATCAGAATTGCCAGCATCGCTACTCCTGTGCTTTGGGGCCATTATTAGATAAAATAAGGGTGACTTGAATGTAAGCACTGTGATACTGTGACAGTCCATCTGATGACCTAGCCAGCTACTAAGGAACTAATGTGCAGGGGCGTCTACAACGTGGAGATGCTGGACATAGGAATGATTCACATTCCGGGCAGGAAGAACAGGATGGCATGAGATTTCCTTATGCTACTCAGAATGGCACACAATAAAACTTATGATTTGTTTATTTCTGGAATTTTCTATTTAATATTTTTGGGCCATAGCTCATCATAGGTAACTGAAACTGTGGATAAAGGGGGACTACTGAATCATGATAAGTACGGCATGAATCAAACAATGGCACCAACTTCTTCCAGTGAAGTGTAAAGGCAAATCATTAACATATTTTTCCTTTCTGCATATCATAGAAAATTTCATTTGTTCAGAACTTTAAAATCGAGTGAAATAAGCCAGGCAGTGAAAGACAAATACCATGTGATCTCACCTATAAGTGGAACCTAATCAATAAAACAAACAAGCAAGCAAAATAGAACCAGAGACATTGAAATTAAGAACAAACTGACAGGGAGAGAGAAGATGGCGGCATGGTAAGAGGACGTACATCTCTTTGCCTCCCACACATAGGTCTTAAACCAGGACATTTTTCAAAGCAGCACAGCAAACAGACACCAGAAACACAGCATATTTGAAAACAGATTATCGAAAATTGCAGTGGACGTTGAAAAACCGGACGGTAAGGAGAGTACTCCGGCGTTGCGGAGACCAGGGCGGGGGCTGAGAAACTGGGCCAGGGCTGGCCATAAGACTCTAGGGAGGGAGCTGGAGCAACCACTCCCTGAACAGCCAAACAGGGTCTCAGCAGCACCAGCATAAACCTGGTCGCTTGAAATCTCACAGACAGGAGTTGGGATCTCATAGCCCCGGGAGAATCGAACGCGGGAGCTGGAGCGCGCGCCTTTGTCTGCGCCCGCGCAAAATTGTAAACAGCTGCTAGGGGATTGGTGCATCAGCGCGCCCAGGGAGACCCGGCGTGACAGGGCGTGCAGTCGCTGGGCACCATAGGGGTTGAACCGTATTCGTGGGACAGTTGGAACCTGTGCAAGGAAGACTCAGGGAACATCGGGACTTGTGGGCGAGCGACCACAGTTCGCGCCTGGGTCCCTGGGCAGAGAATCTAGGGACACCTCTGAGGACAGTAGGCCAGAGAAAACTGAATGCTGAACAAGGGAAAAATAAAAAAATAAAAAATAATACGGTCACCCCT